>JAPQRN010000708.1:0-15632 GCA_037367275.1 Coranthus polyacanthus | reverse complement strand
CAGACTGATCATGGAACCAGACTGATCCAGACTGATCCGTACTGATCCTGGATCCAGACTGATCCTGGATCCAGACTAATCATAGAACCAGACTGATCCATACTGATCCTGGATCCAGACTGATCCAGACTGATCCTGTAGTATTCTAACATACTAACATTAATGTCATTGATGTGTCATGTAGTTTTTACAGAGGATCCTGTTAAACCTGTTAATGATGCAACATAGAGATGGTAAAACATGAACATGAAGATCTAATCTGTACTTTTTAGTGCCATTATATATTTTACAATAAAACCATCCTTATACAGGATTTATAACTGCTTTCTAAACAGTTTGTAAACTCTTCATAAGCCATTATTAAACCATTATAAAGATGCACTTTTTAATCTCCGTCTTCACATCTTTCTACTTGTTTTATTTACTTTATCTTGTCCTTTTATACTTTTATTTTATTTAACAGGCTGAAGGAGCCCTATTTCAATGTGTAAACCACAATATCAGCAGAGTTTTTGTGTATGAATCAGTTCATTTGATGAAACTCATGACATGCTGAAGGTAGTTAAATTCTAGTAATTTATTAATAAAATCAGATGAAGCTACAGGTATAAAAGCTGATCTGAGGATTGACTCTGTAAACACAGTGCTGTGTTACGGTTGGTTCAGATTCTATTTTGCTGTATGTTATATGAGAGCGTCAGGTCGACGTCAGGACGTGGACGTTACAGGTGATGAAATAAATGAGTTGACGGCTCCTCTGTTTCTTATCAGCTCATATCACTGGAAGGATCATTCTGTGTTAATAATTAATCTCCTTTTTTGCAGTGGCTCCTGCTCTTTGCTCTGCTTAAGTAGATTGGTGACACTTTGACCTGACATTGACAACAGTTGTGTACAACTGTACGTGTAACTGTTTGTGAGGATGTAACGTCTCACCTTCAGGACATGGAGTCAAACAGCGAACACATGTCTTTTAAAGTTTCTTTAAAGTTTTTTAAAGTTATTTTAAGATTTTTAGGCAAGTATGTGTTATTGAAAAAGATGATTCCAAGATAAAACATTTTAATTTAAGAGAAACAAAGCAGGAACATACGAGTAAAAACCAACAAATACAAAGAAGAAGAGGCTGTTATGACACAATAAGACCATCTGTCTCAAAAATAATACAAACAAGACCAAGAGTAAAAGTTAAAAAATCAGTTTTTCTCGACCATGAGGTAATTTCTCTGATACTGAAGTGAAAATACAACCAGTGACTTGAAGTAAGACTTTCCAACAAGGAAGTAAACTTTTTAGATTGTTTAGATGAGAGCGGATTCTGTGTGTGTTAATCCCATGTTTACCTCATGTTGTTGAATGAGATGTGAATCCTGGGAACATACAGTTCACCAGAGGCTATACATGTATGACACATTATTACAGCTTGTGTTTTTCTTGCAGGGAGACATAGAGAAAGGCCTTGAGATGAAGAAGCTGGTTCTGTCTGGGTTCTTGGCCAGTGAGGAGATCTACATAAACCAGCTGGAGGCCCTGTTACTGGTGAGACTCAACAAAACCGCTGAGAACTGAAGACTATAAATATTTCACTTCACTTTAAACGTCACCAGTCAGTCAGCGATGGTAGATGTTGCAGTTCTGTTACTGGTTGTTGGTCAAAACAAAAGCAGGACTGCAGTCACTGCAGTTTCCTGAAACCGAGCGTGTTTCCCGTCGAGAAGCATCAACGTCACATCCTGTCGGCAACAGGCTGCACTTTGACCAACAGCGGCTTGTACACGAGGCTGCATCAAGTCTGATCCGACAACACACAGACCTCCTCCACTCCTCCTCCTTCCACACTGAAGAAGTGCAGAAACATGACATTAAACATGGTCCCTTATTATTCAAGTGGACCAACAAAGACCAGGTTCCTGTCCTCCTACACACTACAGTCACACTCTACTGTTCTTCTGAATAGGACAGTATGTTGACATGTATGAGCTGACCTCCAGCTACTGACACATGTTCATTTGTAACTTATAACATGACATTGATGTGGTGATAAATATAACTCTTAACTCTTTTCTGTCTCTACTAAAGGGAGGGAGAAAACAAGATGATCTGGAAATCTGTCATCACAGGAACTTTGTCACATATTATCTGATTTTACTTAATGATTTGTTTGTTTCTGCCTTTGTCAAACTTAGTGTCGGTAGAATCCACACACAGTCGAGTGACAGAAAAACCTCTGACTTTCATCATCATGAGAAGTTTGTTGGACATTAACAAACAAACAAACTAACAAACCACTTCACAGACGACACTAAACCCACTGTTGTCGTGTTGTAAAGTCGAGATGTGACTGTAAACTTCAGTCGAAAGGAAACTCTTGCTCATAGGTTATTATTACTTTCAGCATGTTATTCATATTAAACCCCACAAAAATCTATAGCAACAGAGGATGTGAAGAGTATTTAAACTCAAATGAGTAAATCGACCTCTTATCACCAGATTTCAGAAAATATTCACGACTGAACATCTCTGATTTACTTGATACTTTTAGAAAATAATGTTGTTAGTGCTAGTGAACACCATGCCAAATGTCAGCCTTATACCATCATTAGTTTCTGGGATATTGGGCTTTAAAAATAAGGATGTGACTGTAAAAACGAGTGGTTCATAAAAAGAGGCAGAGTTCAAGAAGTCATTACTTTTGAACTATTCATGATAGATACATGAAATGTTCAGGAGTTGTTTTAAGATACAAGATGTCTTTAACTTCTGTAAAAGAAGATCCACAGTTGAATATTTGACAAACTACAGCTTGATGAAAACTGTTTGAACACATTGATCTCCACATTGAAACACATCTGGTCACATTCTGGTTTTTATTCTGTATTTTTCTTAAAGAAATGGTGTCTTTAACCAAGCTGTGTTAATTAGGGTCAAATATACTATTTTGGCTATAGACGCAAATGTAAAATTGAATTTTTCAAAGCCTGGAAATGCAACATTTCTCTTTTGGGTTTTGAGCTAAAAACCACAGCTTTATAATGTCACTTCAATATTGATAAAGCCACAGACTGTATATAAAGTCACAGAGTTAGAAACACATGAACTGATCCTCATGTGTTATTTAGGTCTAATCTACAGCAGATGTACAGTTGTGTAGCGCTGACCGGTTTGTGTGTCCTCTGTGTCTGTGCAGCCGATGCGTCCTCTCAAAGCCACAGCCACGACGTCCCAGCCCGTCCTCACACTCCAGCAGATAGAAACCATTTTCTACAAAATCCAAGACATCTTCGAGATCCACAAAGAGTTCTACGACGCCCTCCTCCCAAACATCCAGCAGTGGGATGAGAAGGTCACCGTGGGTCATCTGTTCCAGAAGCTGGTGAGTGGACATGGTCCTGTCTGACTCCAGAGATCATGTAGAGGAGACTTAAAGGATTAGTTCGTACTCAGTTGATCACTTTTATCATCGTAACTGCTTTGAGTTTAGAAAAATCAAAACAGCAGCAGACGTACATTTGTGTGTTATTCTGTTCACTGTGACCCTGACCCTGACTGACTGATCCACTGCTGTGTGTGTGAGGGGGTCAGAGGTCATGTGTGAGCCTGTCTTCACCAAACCTAGGCTCTGTCTGAAAATGTTTAGGATCCATTGGTGTGAATGTGTGTGAATGGATATATGGATCTATAGAAATGTAACTCCATCCATTTACAGCCTCCAACATTTACATTAAAGTAAACATCATGACAACAGCTTCATCGAGAGGCTACTGTTACACAAACACACTGTTGTAGAAGATGTTTGTTTAAACGAGGCTCTGCTGAAGTAACTGAATCAATACGTCAGTTCAACCCATGTGTTTGTGTCTTCGCTGTGATTTGTCCTCGTTAATGAGCTGTGATTTAATCAGACACATTGTGTTTCTGTTTTGACCAGAGGAGTAAATGTCATGGCAGATCACAATACCAGTTATTTTAATCTTTGAGAAAGACAAGTTCTGCATCGAGCTGTGAAATGTTTCTGACTCATCAACTCAGACTATGATTCAGTGTGAGTCTCTCTGGATTTTACAGCTTTGATTTAGAACCGGAAGTGTTTAAAATAAAGTTAATGTTTGTCTTTTTGAAACAGTCTGAGTTTATCATCGTCAGCATATGGGACGTTGTCCTCATTAAAAACTAATCAGCCAGCTTTTTTACAACCTTTTAGTTTAAACAAAACCTGATTTTGATGTATTTCCTGATGTGAAACATGTCATGTAGATTTCTTTCACTTTTGGTTTTCAGTGTCTCAACATGCTTTTACTTATATTAGTATTAACTGAAACCTTTTGAAAAGTCCAGGCTCACTGTGAGTTCAGTGTTTATTCATGAGGAGGACACACATTTATTTACACCTGGAGTTTAATGAAGTTCATCTGGACACAAACTCCTGGAGTCGATTTAAGTTTTGAACTAGAGGTCAACGACTGTGGATTTTTAATATTTATAATATCAATGAGAACAAACAGCTGATTACTGCCTCCCTCAAAGAAATTCAAAACTAATGTCAATGATCTTTTTCTTAACTTTTTTATAAACTGGATAAATGTTCAACATTTTATTAATTCATTTTTTCATGTTGTTAACATCAGCTAATCAATCAGGTTTTATGTCGTTATTATATCGACCTTTAAAAACCCCTTGTTGATCTACTGCTGTATCTGTTATTATTGATTTGGTTGATTGACCATTAGCAGCAGAGATGACGTTGTTCACTGTGTGTTTCAGAGTTTTAGTAAGTTTTAGAGTTTCATTTCATGTGCTCAATGTAAAGACTCAGTGACATCCAGTCCTACAGCTTTTAAACATAGTTATAATCGTCTCCTGATTCCAACACAGTGGATCCTCTGTGGATGGATCACCCACTGACACCCATTACTGCTCCATCTGTGCTGCGTAAACGAGTGTATATGAGTGTCCGTGTGCGTCCGTGTGCGTGTCATGTGTCAGATGAACATGCAGTCAGAGCGACAGTGTAACGGTACAGATGGTCATGTAATTAGCGGCTCTGCTTCCTACGGATCAGTGTCGGAGGACAGAGGCCACTGGAGCTACTCCGACCCACAGAATCAGAGGAAACAGTCAGATTAAAGACACACACAAGTTTTCTATCTATTTGAGACAAGAGGGAGGCTGAGCTGCATCCTGTGACTGAAGACAAATGATTAAAACCCTGGAGGACAGGTTCGAAAAACGGTGCAGGAACAAAACCAATAAAACCAATTTACCTACAGATTTGTAATGTGAATAAATGGATTCCTGTTGACAACATTTGAACAGACTATTGTACTGGTTCCATTTTAGTTCTGGATCATCTCACTTTGCCTTCATTTCAAATTTCAGCTGTGTGTCATTAGAGTTTCAGTGACATTCTTTCAGTTTCTTTGGTGTTAATTGTCAGCGGTTGCATGTGAATGACAGACTGAAGGGGAACATGGTATGTCAGCAACAGGAGGAACACAGTACAGTATTTGATTGTGTAATTGACCGTTTGCTGGGATTTATTTTTGTAACTCAGAAATCTGGTTGTGTTTTCTCAGCTGCAGTTAAGTGTAGTATTTACAAACTTTATCTACTGTCGGTTTCAGCTCAGACTCTGACTTTTTTTACGTTTGCATTATGTGAGAGCAGGTACCATCAGGTCCTACTTAAAGTATCACCTTCTCCAAGGTTCAAAAGCGATACTAAACATGATGTAAAACCATGCAGATCACAGATCAGTCGATCCAGAGCCATCATCGTCTCGCGATGCGGGACACCGAGCCAAGCTGGTGGGAAATCTATGGAAACATTGGAGCAAATGTTCAGGTTTCCTCCATCGCTGCGTTGCTCGTAGCTGCAGACACACTGAAGATGATGTCACAATATGTTTATGTTGTCTTGCTATGACAACCGGTCGCACCGAGTGGGGACTGTACCTGCAACGACCTGAAACGAAAACCGAGTTGAGCTGATACCGTCAGAGGAAAAGCAGCATTAGATACGAACAGCCTCCTGCTCAGGATATTGTTGAGTAGGTTTTTTGAATTGAGTTCATAGTGAATGTGTTTGATAAATGGACTGTAGCTCTATCCGTCTGTATCTGCTCAGAATGACAGTTAAGTATTGATTAACAGACACTGAATTTCTATGTGTGAGTAACATCCTGTGTCAGAATAAACATCTCAGCTCCTGGAAAAACCCAGACTCACCGAAATCTGTGATGGAGCTGTGTCAGCACAAGTGTCTAAAAGTTTTCTGAGTTTGTCTTTCACTGGTTTTTACCACATGAGCAGTGGTTTAAAGGAGGGGTCTGGGAAACAGAAGAAGACTGGAATAATATATATATATATATATATATATATATATTATTCCAGCCAACACTCCAGTTCACTTTCCTCTCTCTTTCTTCTTATATTTCCCAAAGTCAGATGATTGTTTTCCCACTCCTGAACCTGTGAACCTGTAGATTGTAGTGTTAGTCAGTGCTATTTTCAGAGCATTGAGTCCTGCATTGTGGTCTTTTTAGTGTCACAGTGTGTCCAGGCAACGTGATGAACTGATGAAAAACCACAGCCACGTCATTGTGCTTTGGAAAAAAAACGTCTATGTTTAGAAACTGCAGTAAATGATACTTTCCTCCAAGGTGTGGGTTGGATTCAATAATGTTTCCAGTTATGAAGCCATGTTTTAGTGTAGTTTAACCATCGCTTGTCTGGATGTTTATGTCAGAACTATATAATGACTGTATATCTATATCTATATCTATATGTTTCCAGTCCATCTTTCCTGTTCACTCTGTATTGATAAGTGTTAAATGATTCCCTGACTTTTCCCTCCAGCTTCAGTCCAGCTTCAGTTTCTGAGGGAAAACAGAGGCAGAGGAAATGGAAATGGGTGGAGATTTGGGAGTTAAGGACAAAAGTAACCAGTGTCACTCATTTTGTCTGTTGAGCCGAGTCCAATCTCATTGCTGTAATAGGGTGCAGGCAGCTCTTCAGTCCAGCTATTGAACCGTAGCTGTTGCCGGATGCATATTCATGCAGCCCTGGCCTACAGCTTGTTCTAATGCACACACACTGCAGCAGAGAGAGGCTCGTAATGAAAAGGACCAGGAAACAAGTGAAGAAACCAGGGACGTGGTCAAACTGAATGCATAGATTATACGACTCAAAGTACAGCAGAGAGAGGCTGGTTCACAAGCAGCTCAAGACTCAAAGCATCAACATTATGTCTGGACACAAATGAACAAAATGTCAGAATGTCTCCTCTTCCGCCGTCAGAAAAAGTGGAATTCAATGCACTTTGATGGAATGTATCGTGTCTTTTTCATCATTCTTTTCGTAATGATGGACATACTTGTACTAGTGATATTTTTATTCAGTTGTTTTCTTTTTATTTTAACCTATGTAAAGTGTCTGAGTATTTTGAAAAGCACTATACACATAGAATGTATATTTGTTTCATCTTGTTTTGGGTTTTACATGGTTTTCATATCGTTCTTGTTTTTAATCTCATCCAGTCACTTTAATTAGGAGAATGATCACATATCACATCATTGTGTTGTATTTTCCTCTGCCAGTTGGCGACCCAATACAAACAGCTCCGCGACCCGGTTTGGGTCCCGACCCTGAGTTTAGGCTGACCGACAGGATGGTAATTTGATGTTTTCTGACTGAGAAAAAGACGAGCAGCAAAGACGAGTACAGCGAAGATGAGTTGAAAAGGGAGATCGCTGAATGTCTCGTTTTGTATCTCTCCTGACCTGGTCTTTTCTTTTTCCCATCATGCTCCAGGCCAGTCAGCTGGGTGTGTACAAGGCCTTTGTGGACAACTACAAGGTGGCGCTAGAGACGGCAGAGAAATGCAGCCAGGCCAACATCCAGTTTCAGAAGATATCTGAGGTAGGCTGTTCATCTGCTCATGTGGAAACAGATTCAGAGACTGGGTGTAAATATGTTATTCTTTTCAGGATAACATCAGCGCTTATTAGCTCATCTGCTGCTTCTGGTTCCTTTTGAAACAGGATGAGTTGGTTCATTTTTTCACCCTTTAGTGGAGATTAAAGTCTATCACTACATTTAGGTTTAGATCTAATCGTACTCGCTGGTTAAGATGAAGTCAGAAGTGCATTGAAACAGTAAACAGTAACAGTCCTCCTTTATTTGATCTCTGAAGAACAATCACATCAATGTAAAAGACAATACAAAACAGCAGCAAAAAGGAGAAGAAGAGCATTTTGTAACATCCTCTTTTCAACAGGAAAAGCAGAGTTTATGGGAAATGTGGTCTTAGTTTGAGGAACACGAGTTTTAAAAACCCTTTAAGAGACACAGAAGTTCCACGTCATGATATTGTTGTTATATTATGATATTGATCTCATTTACTGATGTTAAAACATGTAGCTCATTGAACTTGTGTCTGACTTCATTCAGCGTCTGAGGCGACGATTTCACAACACAACGTTGACTGTAAAGTTACATGAACATAAGGACCAGGAGATCCTGGATCTGAATGAGACCCTACTGGTTAAACAGAGGAGAAATAAATGACTTCTGTTTATTTAGAGTTGGTGTGAAAGAGGAGGTTAGAAATAAATCTGGTCCATCAGGACATAAACGTATGAAATGACTCAGTGAAGAAGTAAATAAAGGAAACCCCATTTCTTCAGTCGTGTACTTTAAGTGTCAACCAAACAACACATGATCTTGAACTCGAGACATGTTTCACCATTTTCGCCATTTATAGACCAACCAAGTAAGTAATGAATCGAGAAAATAATCTACAGATGAATCGATGATTAAAATAATCATTATTTACAAACACATGTACCAGTGTTGTGGTGAAATCTGTAGAATATAAAGAATACACTTCAACTACACAAACCAACACTTTGAGGTGAACTTGAGTTTACAAGTGAACTTCATGACAGACTGAAGCCTGTGATATGATCTGAAGGTCCACAGGGTCCTCAGGTTAAAGTCCAACAACAACTAGGGTTTGTCTCAGTGTTTGGAGACGATGTAACATTCTAGTGTGAACAGAGATATTTAGCAAAACAAAGGCCACGTGGACAGAAAAGACCTGTGTGAAAAACATATGTATGAGTTTGGACATGGGATTAAACAGGTCAGTTGTGTTTCCAAAATGCCATAGTGAGAACGCAGTAAGTCATGCATGTTAAAACAGAAATGTATTAGTGTGGACGGGGAGCGTGTCTATCATGGAACAGAATGTAAGGGTTTAATGTAAGAAGAAGATGATCATAATGTGTTGGTTATGGCTTCGATGTTCTGCTGCAGTAACTGAAAACTCCTTCGTTAGTTCCTTCAGCAGGATGTGTGTAATGAATTCAATCGATCAGCGTCTCCTCTGTTTCTTTCAGAACCTCAAAGTCAAAGGTCCTAAAGACTCTAAAGACTGCACCAGCACCGTGTCCATGGAGGGTAAGTTTTTTGTGTTACTGTGTGTGTTGGTGCTTTAAGACTCCAGTCCTGCTTTACCACTTGTGTATGCGAACCAGCAGACACACACACAGCTCTGTGACGGAGGCAGCGATCAGCTCATACTGAGGAGAGGAGAGCAGGGATATGGAGGTGCTTCTGGTCCTCAGACTCTGTTGTAACTGCACATATGGTAATGACTGCATGATGAGATGCCGCCGCTTCGTCCAAACTACTTCTGTCTCCTGTTGTTTTGCTGTCTTTTCATTCTGTAGCATGAGACATTTGCTGTTAAGTTTGGGCAGTTTTTAATGAGGTGGAAAGAATGGATGTGCAGGTGTTTGAAACTTTTAATTCTAATGAAATGTGTGAATGTTTAGTTGACCTTTAAATGTGTTTTGTGTTTGGATGCAGCAGCCCATGTCTGCGAGTGTTGTGTTGAGCGTCGGAGCTCTGTATCGATGCCGAGTGCTGATCCTGTGGACTCTGCTGCTGCAACTGCTCGTGTCTTAACATACAGAATGTACCACCGCTTGTTTTATGTGTGTTTGTGTTTGGAAGCCGGGCTGCTGGTTTCTCACAGCTCTGAACACTTCTCACCACTAGATTGGAACAAGTCTGCTTCTGCAAACTTAAGCTCTTTGGGACATTTTCACCTGATAACCCAGCCCTCGAACTACAAGGGAGACTGTCCTGTGAGAAACATGCAAAGATAAGCAGATGTGATGAGCAAATGTGTGTCTTTGTCAGTGCATATGTGTGTTGATTTTCAGCAGTGTGTTCCTGTGAAACGTCTGTGAATTTATACATTGTAAATGAGGCAGAGTTGTTCTAATATTGTGATGCTGAATGTGTGCTTCCTGAACCACTGGTCACCAGTGATGTTGAGTCAGAGCTGAACTCATCTGACATTCCCTGAGCAGTCGCTGTCTCTACCTGCTCTCATTACTGCTTATAATACACTTTCTTAATTACCTGGTGAAGCAGGGGAGGCGTTTCTTAACCTCTGGGACTGTTTTCATCTTCAAACTACACCACCATATTCTCTTCTCATCTCCTTGTTTTTCTTTGAATCCATTCAGTTTAACCAGTATGTGATGTTGAGTAAAACTGCAGCAACAAATCAGTTAATGGATCAAAAAATAAATGTCAACTAAATAGATAAATGAATAATGTTTTCAAACAGAAATGCCAAACATTTGCTGTTGATGATGATGTTAAATTGTGGCCCCTCCTTTTTCTTACATGACAATTAAAGAATATCTCAGTGTTTTTGACTTTCTAAAGACAAGAAATTACAAGGAGCACTTTTCACTTTTTTGACCATTTATTGATCAAGAATATAATCAGTAATGAAGCAGCTGCTGCTCTGATCCTTTGTCTTCATTAAGTCCATCTCATTGTCAGACTGGTTTACATCAAGTTGTAACGTAATCTGCATCCACTTTTTCATTCTTTTATTCCTTCTCTATCTGTCCTTTTTCTCTTTTAAATGTTGCTTTTCTTTCTGTCTCGCTCTGCCCTCGTCGTCCATCACAGCTCATCCCAAGTAGAACTCTCTGAATGTCTTGCCAAGTACGGAGGGCTGGGATCTGGCAGTTACTCTGTCCTCGCTTTAACCCACTGGCCGTCTGCATCGCCCACATGGTGCGTCCCCTCATTAGCAAAGATGAATTAGCAGTCCGTCAGCCAAGTTGTCAAGGCCACCTTGAGAACAGGAGCAGTCAGATGCACCTCCAGTGGCAGGTCATCGACTTCCGATAATCCGCCTCCGTCTGTCTCCTCGTCCTTGACTCGTCTGGACTCAGATCTTCTTCTTGTGTCTGAAGTTGACTTTGACTCAGGAACCTGTAGCCCAGAGGTTCTCAACCTCAGGTCCACATTGGGTGCTGGACACCCGACAGCTATTTTCTAATTAAATGAAATATGTGATTTATCTGAAAAATAGGCCTGATGTCCACGCTCGTACCAAGTTTATACATAAGCTAATTTGGAAAGAAATAATTTCAAAAAAGGTTCAATATGTCAGATTCACATGTGCTTCCATGATGTTTGTGATGGAGGTGGTTTGTCCTGGATCCAGATCCCGTCGTTGGCTGACTCTATTTCTTAACTACTTACCGTCCACATCCGTGACAACAGCCTGAACACTGAGCTCTATGTAGACCAGAGATGACCCCTCTTATCAGTGTCTGTGTTTCCTCTACAGTAAACATCTACTGTAGCTTAGAAATGAGCTAATCTTAAAACAAACCAACACAAATACATGGGACTGTACCTTTAAACCAAATATAAAATAAAGTCCACAGAACCACACGAGCCTAGATGTGACATGAACATTTTAAAGTGTATTCATTTTATCTGATAAATGTTTGTTTCCGATCATTTTGACTTTTAAATTAAGTGTTTCCTCTGTATCGTCTGCAAACTCATCACATTCTACTTAACACACACACACACTGTGTTACTTTATGACTGTTTTATTCATTTACAACCGCAGTAGAAGAGCAGCTGATCTGCAGCACCGTGTTGAAATATGACTTAACCATTAATCATCATATCAATAATTGTGATTAATGATATCATTTTCTCTGTTGTTAACTTTATGTCACCACTAAGTCTAATAGTAGTTTAATTATACACCGTATGAAGGAGACAGATTGACATAACTTAAATATAAAGTCCAAGGTACTGAGGTACAGAATCTAAATAAACCACCAGCAACACTAGTTCTACATTGAACTTATAGTAGAAGAAGAATAAGACGCAACGAGATGATGACATTAAAAGACACAAACTGTAGAAAACGAAGTGGAAATAATGATGAAATGTTTTATTTCTGTTAGTTTCACCAACTGCTTTTATAGAAGTGAATGTAGATGATTGTCACCGTGAACTGGACGTCTGAACCTGAGGTGAACATAAACCTGTGGACTCATTGGTCCCTCCAGGAACTGATCCAGGACCAGTGATGGAGACCAGACTTCAGAAGACCTCTCAAAGATTGTGTGTGTGTGTGTTTGCGTGCGCGTGCATAGAGTCCAACCTGATGAAGCCATCAGTATGTTCCAACATGTTCATGTCTTTCATGAGGAAAGTGATAAAAGTAGAGGAAGAGGATCGAGGTAACATGAACTAATGGACCATGTCCAGTGGTTTTAACAGATCAGTGTAAGGTTCAGAGACGAGTGTTACTGTGTTTCTACGTCTGATGGACCACAACCTGCCTCCAAACACAAACCAGGACCTCTGCTTTTCTTCTGCTTTAAAACCTTCTGCTTTAAGTCTTCAGTTTGAGCTGCAGTAAGTGAAGAGTAGCTGGTTCATTGAGTGGAACGTGGTTGTGGAACGTCGGCATCTGATTCCCACATGTGCTGATGGATGAAGTGTTGCGAACCTTATTTCTTCATGAGCGAATGTGAAAAGATAATGATATTTTCCATTGACGTGTGCTTCCTCTCGTGTCTCCACAGCTCTGCTCTACAAGCCCATCGACCGTGTGACCAGGAGCACCCTGGTCCTTCATGTGAGTTCACTTTAACAGCTTTAATGAAATGAAAACAGTCAGTGAATCTGATGGTGATACGTTTAAACTGCGTTATGGTGGAGACAGAAACCTGACAAACAGGACCAGATCCCAGTGTGAACAGTGTGTAGATGTGTTGTTCAAACAGAACCTTCGTCCTGAAAAGTGAAAACAGACTCTTTGTAAATAGGTTGTTAGTAGGTGACGTCACGTCACAACATGAGCTGCAGACGGAGGAAGGAGGTGATTTACTACATAGAAAACACTGTCATAATGTCGTTCAGTGTTAATATATATATAATCAATCAATCTGAGAAACTACAGGTAGCTTTTATCAAGAACAATAGTTCATAAAGAGGAAAATGTAAGAAATTGAACAACCAGAAAAAACACTTGGGAACCTTTGTTTCAACTGTATTTTAAACAGTTCAACCTCATAGATTTAAAAAAACAAACAGCTAAAAGCAACAACTAACACTTAAATCAGATTAACAGTTACATAAAAGACATAAATACAGTGAAACTGGTGTTTCAGTCTGTACAAACTGATGAGCATCAGCAGATGATATTATAAAAAACCTCGGTCATCGGTAAGTTCAGTTCATATTATGTCGACACATGGACGTTGTTGAAAGAAGAAAATGATTTTAAAGAGCAGCAGCATCAGGTATGAAAAGACCTAAAATGAACACTGTAAGTGGACTCATTACTATACATGAAGTATTTAAACAGTGTTTGATTCTGTCTCCACACACAGTAAACGTTCTTAACTTACCCTCATTGATCCAGGTCTTCAGTGACGTTTCACTTGCCTTTTTGAGACTCATTAATCCATTGAAGTTAAATTAACAATTGTAACGTTAACATTGAATGTTTAAGTTAATCCATAGATGTCATTTTCTGTCTGCACTAGTTTTGTCTTCTGCCTCGTTAGCAGGAAAAACTTTCAGTTAAGTTGAAAAACGTCTCCTCTTCATAACATAAGGACCACGTCCAACATATGCTGTGATTTTTTTATACTTTGCTCTGAAACATCATCTAAACTAACACGGTCCAGACTTTCCTGTATCTCATCTGTTCTGTTGTTTACCTCCTGCCTCCGTCTGAATTTTCACGTCACCAGAATCACCTGACTGAAAACACGATGCTCTTATGTATCTGAATGTCTTGTCAGTCTTTACACCTGCCTCTATCACTCAGTAATAATGAATGACTGTACATTATACGTAGTTCTATAGTTAATACACGTCAAACTGAATTAGACTAATCATCATTCTATTTCATATAAAATGTCATAATAAAGTGGAAACGACAGGTCAAGATAGTAGACATACCTGATTGTGATCCACCTAAACCGAGACCAAGTCAAGACCAAGGCCAGCCAATGCATCGTGGGAAACAGGTTTCTGAATATACACAGATAATAGTATGATGTGACCAAACCTGTTCTTACCGTGACACTGAAATAACTATCATCTGTAAGGGGAGTATTAAACTTGGTGTGTATTTTTCTATTACATTTCCAGTTTGTAGCTGAATGAAGAGTAAAAACATTTTAGATTTAAAATAAATGTTCTCATAGTGATGAAATGAAAGTGTTTGCTGGTGCTATTTTGACCAGGACTCCCTCAAAGAAGAGATATTGTATCTCAATAAATCAGACGCTGCACAGGCAGTTTAGACACATCCCACGACTAGAGTGTGTTTCTACAAACGTCCTTGTCGAAGCTGAGATGTAGTGAATACTGGTGGTGTTTATTATTGAAGTCCTCAGCTGCTCCAGCCTCTGTCGTATCATCACAAAAACCACAAACACAAAGGGAAGGAAATTAGATGGTCAGCAATTAGGTTCTTCTGCAATAAGAGGGTTAGTGTTAGTCTGTGTGTGAGCAGTGAAGGAGATTAAATCACACCTTCTGCTTCCACTGGATGGATTTGCAGACAGTAGTCATGTCTGAGCCCATTAGAAAATAACAATGCATTTGAAATGCAAAAGACCACAAAGAAACACTTGAGTCAAATAAACACATTTCTATATTTCTTGCAGCAGTTGGAGCTTCTTATCTGTGTGATTTCATGTGGTTTCAAGTTCATTTGGTATCTTTGGCACAGGACTTGCTGAAACACACTCCTAAAGACCATCCAGACTTCCCCCTCCTGCAGGATGCTCTGCGGATCTCGCAGAACTTCCTGTCCTCCATCAACGAGGAGAACCTGGACCCTCGGAGGACTGCAGTGACCACGCCCAAAGGAGAGGTCTGTGTCTGGACCAATACCAGAAACCAGCTTTAATATGTTACAATCAGTATCATCATGTGTCAGGAGTTACAGTAAGAGGCACTCATCAAAGACTTATATACTTGTAAACTTTATTGACTTGCTTCATGTTAGTGTCTAAATGTTAATCCAGAAACAAACGTGCTCATGTCTAGTTTTAAATATAATGTCTTTAAATGTGCACCTACCTGTTTTATGTAGCTTTATGTTATTTTGATGTATTCATTTTATTTTATTTTTATTTTTACTTCACTGCTTTAACTTTTTAGTCTCACCAAATCAGTTTGAATCCTGTTTGAATCCCAGTTGAATCCAGTCTGAATCCTGTTTAGTGGTTGTGTCTCATCACTTCATCGTCTCCGTGTCATCTTCAT
>JAPQRN010000707.1:0-10384 GCA_037367275.1 Coranthus polyacanthus | reverse complement strand
ACACACACACACACACACACACACAGTTGAAACAGCTGGCCAAGCTAAACCTGTACCAGTGAAAGGCAACAAGTTCATTTGGAGACAGGGGTTCTCTTTGAAGTGCTGTCACTCCGTCAGTGAGCCGACACTGTTGTGAGCTGAAGAAGATTTACGACCTCTGCAGCTCACCTCTGCTTCCACACAGCTGCCTTCACACACCAGCCGACCAAACTGAGAACGCCAAGACTAACACCTTTTAACCCAAATGTGGATTTCTAACTGAGTGCTTTTGAAATGTTCCGCTCACACAATAAACATCCTATTACTTTGTCTTTATTCTTTTCTTCTAATAGTTGCATCATTTCAACAACAAAGGAAAATGTACTTTTTAAATATCTAATAAGACAACCATACATAGTGCTATGGCTTCTTCTCCTTCAGTGGTAGAGGGAGAGTTGAGATTTTGATTCAGGTTGAGGCAGAGGGGAGAAGTCAACCAGGCAGCTGACGCCCCCTGCTGGTCATATGCAAGTACTTATTATATGCAACTGGAAATCTTTAAGTGGCTAAAAATCAAGATTATGCCTATACATGATATGAAGTTTTTATTAACATAAATCCACAAAATGATAAACCTATTGTGTTACACCTCAATGCATTTGTTTCCTTTTTCATGCAACTGTTGTGAAAAAGGGAACACGACCCTTTGCAAACACGTCAGCAATAACCTGAAAAGTGACCTCAACAACAAAGTCATGCAAAAAGCTGAACAGAGACACACTCTCCTGAGACAGCTCAAAAACACAGGGTCAGGCAGGAGTTTCCAGGAACAGTTTCACACTGTCATTCTGCAGAATATTCTGTCACTGTCGATCGTCGTTTGGTATAAAAGCTAAGCGTACCCAAATAGTCACAGAACTTTGAACGCATGTCAGAAATGGTTGGAAAATGTATTTATTTTTATGGGTTTTGCACGTCAGGGTGGAAACATGGTGCAATAGTGCCCCCTAGAATATTTCAAAACTGAAGTCCTCACATGAGGTTTCACATTTGGTCAATTCCAGACACACAAAAAAGCATCTTGGACCCATACGCTAAACCCAACAGGATCTCTGCCATTTTGGTTTGAATAGGTATTTTTTTATATTTCTAACTGTTGTACTTTAACAAAGTTACCCTACAGAATTAACCCAAGGGACTTCAGATTTGGTCAGCGTCGTCTAAAGACCTGTGCGATGCAAAGTTATCATAATGGTGACTTTTTGTTGAACGGTGTTGCCGTGGCGAGACGGCCAACCTCCTACCCCCTAACCAAATGTTACAAATAAAGGTGGTTTGATCGAGACACTCTAGGCCCATGTATGAAGTTTAGATGCACAAATAAATCTCTTGGACCCACATCCTACTCCCAGTTCACCAATTTGGTTTGAATATGCACTTTTTGCCCAATTTTCATGTCCAGCAGTTGTACTGTTGACACAGGAAGTAATATTTAACTTCACTGCGACGTCGTCTACATGCTCGCATTATTTTCTTGATTGATCCGTTCATTTCCGTTTCGTAGAAATCAGTGTTTCAGTTTATCAGTGTTTCCCAAAGTTCAAGATGATGTCGTCGTGTGTCTTGTTTACTCCACAGCCCAAAGATATTCAGCTTACCGTGTGCTTCTGTCAATGAAATGAGAAAATATTCAAATTTTAGCAGCTGGAATCAGAAATGTTTCTGGAGCTAAGCAGAAAGGTGCTCTACTTTCCACCAGGACGTCTGATATAATTAATGGCCTTCAAGTACAGCTCGGTTGCTGCAATAATTGAGACTGAATGCAGTGAGGATTTAGGTTTTTCCCAAAGTGTTTCACAAAGCCCAAGACGACAACCTCAAATGTCTTGTTTGGTCCGCAACCCAACTCAGTTTACTGTCATAGAAGAATAAAGAAAGCAGAAAATATTCAGATTTAAGGAATCAGAGAATTTGGACGTTTTTTTTCCTTTTACCCTTTTTGCTCAAACCGCTTAACCAATTATCAGAATATTTGACGATTAATTAAATAGTTGACAGCTAATCGATTAATCGTTGCAGCTCTACCCTTGTGTCGGCACTGGTGTCGTATGTCTTATATTGGTTTGTGGTAAAAAAAAAGAAACCTTGAACTCAAACTGGTTCCACTCTCGTCAGCTTTAAGTTCGTTACGTTGCCGTTTTGGTGCAGTTTTCGTTTTCTTGTAGACTAAGTCTGCCGTGTCTCCTCTTGTCGACATTTAAAAAAAACACATGAACTTTCTAGGTAACAGATGCGACCGTCCTCCCCCTCCCTCTACTGGAACTCGATCTTCATGTCGTCGGTTCAGACACTATCTGCTTCATTAGTCTGTTATAACAAACATAATATTCGGTTCATCTCGTCATATTGCGGATTACTAATACAAAACAAGTTGGATTTAGTGTTGTGATGCTGTCGGCACAGGTTGCCGATGTAGGACCCTTTTCAATTTGCCTTCATAATGACGAGAATGAAGAGTAAAGCCATACATCCATAGTGCAGATGTACTGCAGATTGATGAACATCACATCTCTGCAGACAGAACACACACCAAAATGGAGTCTGTTGTTATATTTATCTTGAAATCAAACATCTGATATCTGGGATTTGCTGCTTCTTCTTTATCTATTGGTTGTTGACAATGTTCACATTACTGATTGCACGAGCCAAGGCTAAAAACATTATGATAATGTTAAACAGGCTGGATTTTGTCAGAACGTCACGACGGAAAAAGAGTTTTTGACTACCTCATATCAAACACATAGCCTCAGCCTGAAACCTCTTGAGTAGTCTTTGGGTGTATGGCCAACATTAGATGCAACTGTTGACGCGTTGTTAGCGCAGACATTTAAACATTGTACATAAATTAAATTTATGTCAGTAGGAGAATCATAAGTCAATCACAGATTCATAAATCCAGTTAACAGTCTGTGGCTGCACACCCAAAAAAAACAGTCAAACATCCATTCACAGAGACAACTGTACACTGTAACAGCTGCCTGATTAATGCTCTTTGCCTGCCGCTCCTCTCTTTGCGGCCATGCTTTAAGGCCCTGAGGAGCTCGGCCATTATTTCTGTGGAAAACCCAAATCCTCACTGCATTCAGTCTCAATTATTGCAAGAACTGAGCTGCACTTAAAGGCCATTAATTATATCAGACGTCCTGGTGGAAAGTAGAGCACCTTTCTGCTCACCCTGACGGTGAACTAACTATTATCAGCACACACTTTCTTTCATACACTGCTTTTCCATAATTACCTCATGTCGCATTGAAACAATCATATCACATCTCTGCTACGCACTGAGCAGTTTCCATAAAACTCTCGTCTCTCTCCTTTGATTACACCTTATTTATTTCCAGAGCACTTAAACTATTCTAGTGAGGTCATGGGAACATTAAGGCAAATATTGCTTTGGCAATATTTTACTCATCCTCTTAAACTTTAGTAAATTAGAAACCCCAATTTGTCATTTTTTTTTTTTTAAGTGGAAATACTCATGTAAAGCATTAAAGCTCTGTACTTCGGTGTCCTTGTGAAGGACATAAACTAAATCCATGCTTCCCAGTGATTTACACCCACTCATATTATCGACCACTGAGGGCAGAGAGCGTCCTAGATATTTATTTGACTGACTTGAAGAGATAAAAACATCAGAGACGGTGGAAACACATGTTTTCGGTAATATGTCATAGAAAACATTCTTGCTCCTGTTAAAAACCTCTGCCACTCGAAAATCAATCATCCTCTTACTCTTTCATGCCTTGAATCTGTGGCATGCGTTTGGAAAAATACAGCATTTCTTAAGAACATCACATTAAGCCACATTACAGCAGCATTTTAATGAAAACAAATCATATTAATCAATCAAGTAAATAATTGTTAGTTGTACCTTTAATATCTTTATTCAATAATTCGGACAATACCTAAGTATTAACCTACGCGCGGTGCTGGAAGGTAGCAGAAAACATGTCACAACGTATTTAGAAGAAACGATTTCAAGGATCATTTCACATTCACCAGTATTACCGTGCAGCGCAACCTCCGCTTGCCATCGACTGAGTAATACATTTATAAGGCGTGTGTGTTTATTTGAAGAGGATTAGCTGCAAGGCAACAAAATACACTTAATGTATTTTGGTTTTATTTTCACCTTTGTTGAGTGGTTTTCATTCTAATTTGACGCTGTGGAAAATAAGGAGTTCAGGCAAAATTGACTCTTTTTCCCAGTTTTCCAGACAAAACATTACAGGGTTTCCATATACTTATTCTTCTTATACTTGTTGATACAGTATATATTCAGGTTGACTCCTGGGTTCAGTCCAATCATTCATATGCAATAAATTCCTAAGACAATGTTGAAGTATTTGAAATATAGTAGATTACTCACTTAGAGAAATTCAACCGATTATGTTACAAATGACCAATGAATTCATATTTAAGGGCATGAATTCTGTGATCTGTAGTGAAACATTTGAACCCTTCCATCCCTGGCTCTTAGCTTCTAGTCAGAGATTCACAGTTATGTTATGAATGTTGTATTGTTTATTAAATACATTTCAACTGATATTAAGCAGAGCATGTTTTATCCCTGAAACCATGTGACATACATATATTGTGCTTGTTAAGGGTTCAATATGGAAGATTTGCCTGCGTGAAGTTTGTGTTAGAGTCTGTCTTATGCCGAGAGCTGGTCTATTGATGCTAATAACTACATTTCAAACAACTGACTCGGTTCCCTACATCTACGATAACAGTACACAGTGTACACGTGTACACTGATTTCTGTGTAGACGTTCTTCATCGTCTCTCTTCTGCTCGTCTACAGCAGCAGCCGTGCACGACACCAGCTACTGCCTCCGAATGGAGTTAGCGAATGTCGACAAATGATCCCAACACAAACGTCTCGTAAACACGCGAGCATTTTTCCACAGCATGAAACTAGTGAAAAGAATAAAACATAAATGATGAATTTACAGTTCAACTGAACATGCAACTCGGCTGCTCATTTAAACGTCTTTGTGTTGTGTGTAGACAGACTACTATGCACATACACTTTTGCACTTTGTTTGAAATCAGGGGCCTGTGGGAAAATAAGGAGAACATTTTAGAACGAATAGCACAGGCATTAACAAAGTAATCCCTTTACGTAACCTATCGATTTTGAAAATGTAAGTATATTCTGATTACCACCTATTTAAAGTGTCAATACGACTAAAAACACATACACTTACGTATTGTGAATACGTGTTTTCCACTACTCCCGAACACTAGTCACTGGCATAAGCTGCACACCTGTGGCCACAGTTTCATGTGCTTTTTAGACATAAATGTAACATTTACATAAAATCCCACATCCTGTAAGAAATGAAAGCTCAGTTCTGAAAACATGGATAACTTTTTACACAAAAAAAGCAAACAAACAAAGCCGAAGCAAAACTGGGGTCTCAAAATTGCTACGTTTGTAACCATGAAATTACAAGGTAACGTTATAGTTTATACAGCTATAAAAACATAATTATGCACCGTGGCTTTATGAATAGTGTGGTTTTCAAAATTAGGTCTCTTAGAAAAGCTAAATACCTTTCTGTTAATTTGTTCCCTTTTTCCCAGGCTTTGATTCGGGCTGCTGTGGCGAGATAAACGTTTAAAAATCACGGGGTATAGCAGCTGAGACACTCTGTGAGAGCACGCACACAATCAAGTCGGGCCAGAATGAATATGGTTTTGATTTGGAGCACACGCCAACACTCCAGCCAATGCTAATCGCCAGGGAAAGCTTGTGAAAACCATGATGGATTTCACAGACATGGTTTTGAGCTTTGGGTTTCATCACAAATCCATTTAAGCTTTTATGTAATTTGGTTAAATATACAGAATCCTTTTTATCTTTTTATGTGTCCATTTTTGACCCACTAGCCTCGTTGGAAAGAATGATATACTGTAGAGGGAGAAATTCCCATCACAACTGCCGACTTGTATTTTATGAAATGTCAACTCTGCGCAGTGTGTGTGGATCTACACGTGTGTAACTAATAGAAATAATGGCTGACAGACTCGGCTACTACAAGGTAAAGCCTGAGCTTTTTATTTGAAGGCCAATACAACAGTAACGTGGTGTTTTGTTGGAGGAGCTCACCGCTGGCAGTCGTACCAGAGAACAACACAGCATCCAAAGCTGACTGCTGTCCAATCCAATTTCCACAAAGCTAATGAGAAAAAAATGATTTGCTGGAAAAACAAAAAATGTCAGCCAGACAGCACAGGCAAGAGACAGGCCTCGCCAACCTGCTGAGAGACGAAACAGAGACCGAGATTGTTTCTGAGAATAATGGTGGTTTTCTGACCAGAAAGCCACGCTTCTCTCTATCAATACATGCAAAAGACACAAGTCCAGCGTGTTGCTCATATCTATGGGTTATGAACAATCATCATCTAGCAGGAATGCATAAGGTTGGGTATCAAACTCTGATGCCTTCACAGCACCGACCAAATTGTTTAGATGCTATCGAGTATTGAAAAATGCAATTAAAGCAAATCTCATCAGCTTCAAACAGCTTTTATACATGTTTATTAACCTCATCCAGTCTTTTCATGGAACGGAAGAAGTGTAAGGTCAACATGCACGTGTTTATTTGAAGTCGAACATCTTCTAGTTTCTGTGTTTAACATGTGGCTGAAACACAACCTACGTTAAGCGGTTTTAAAATGACTAACAAAGGACTTTTATGTTTACTTATTTTATTTTTATGTTGTGAAAGGTGCTTTGAGTGTCCCAAAAAGCTGAAGAGCTGAATAATAAAACTGAAAATTTTTACTAAAATGCGTCATGTCATTTTTTTTGTTTGTTGTTAAAATGGGATATTGGTATCGAAAAAAAAGTCTCATTTAGGAACTGGTATCGAAGACAATTTACCAGTATCTGCACTGGTATTGGAGCATTCATACCCAGCCCTAGTTTTGTCACTGGTTTTATTTCTTCGTCTTACTAACATGAAGAATCTCCCCTTCCCTAAAGTTATCTCAGCAGTTTCCTTACATTCAAGTTCATTTTTTAAAATCTGCATTTCATCAGTCCCTTTCATTGTTTTCTTTATGGATCACGAATCATAACCAGGCAATTATTGCAATCATTTGCGCTAAATGCAATTATTTTACATAATCATGAAAATTGTCTCCATTCAGCTGTGTAATAACAACAGATGGATGAAGCTAACACAAACGTCGTATTTCAACGCCGTTTCTATCACCGTTTGAGATTCGACTGCCTCTGTTTGGAGTCTTAAATTGTTTTGTGTTATCCTGTTGGACATCCTGTTAAGTGGGTCAACTTTAAATCATAAGAAACACTGAAGGAGGATTGGTCAAGTACTCAGGTGACGATATTCAAAAATATATTCATTCATTTGTATCAAAATGCAAAAATACAAAAGAGAGTCTTCTGTTTAGACGCCCATACTCTACAGATAATCCACAATATAAAGAAAGGTGTGAAATATTGATTACTCTGGATTTTACTTTGAATTTCAACAGTTTCTTCAACAGAGAGGGAGGAAAATTATAATGTTTCAAGAAGAACGTATAAAATCATCCTTAAAAAACAATATTAAAACAAAGTCTCCCCCATAATGTAATAAATATGAAAAAAACAAACTAAAGACTAATATTGTTAGTGTTTATTCTCTCTTTTTTAAGACTTTGTATGCAAAACATTCTGACATTCAGCACATGAGCTATTAAATATGAGAACATGTTAAATGTATACCTTAAATGGACAATGTATCCCAGGGATCATCTGGAAAATAAAGGTCAAATCATGAAATTGTGTCATTTTAGTAGCGACACATAAGAAAATAGAATCTGAATTAGTGCCACTAACTGTTTAACACAAGACGCTTTACTTCTATTGATCATTATCAGTAATTTAATTGTATATTTCAACTCTACATCTACTAAGCTCGTCATACTCAGTGAGTTCATTATATTGGTATAGATACCAATAAAAGTTAAAAATCAAATCAAAATCAAAAAGTTAGAAATCACACTGTACCGTAAGGATAATTGGACTCCTTAAAAAAAAAAAAGTGCAGATGAAGGACACAAGATGGCAGTATGCAACCATAAGAGGACGCTGGGTGACTTACGAGCGCTCCTGTTTTTAAACATAACATAAAGACGGGAAAGGAAAAAAACAACATTAAAGTGTTGTGTTGCTTCTCGGTTCAACTTTTGGGACTGGTTTTCTCTCCAGCTTTGAACATATTATTTGAGAGACCTTTTTAGGGAAGACTTAGGACTACAACAAGGACAAACGCTAAGTTCAACTCCATAAACCTCCTGTTGCATCAGCCTCTCCTGAAGTTACGTACAATCTTGTTATTAAAGGAGAAAGGGTGAGGCTTTCCCAGCAGGGGGCGATGAACTAACCTACGACCCAAACGATGACGTGTCAGAGCTTTACTGATTTTCAACTGCAAGTAAGAGTTCAGCTACAGACAAGAGACAAATGAAAGGAAAAAACCAACATGAAGTGTCTTAGCATGGTGTCGGTCCACCACACGCTTCACTGCATCTTAGCATTGATTCTGCAGTCTGTGAACTCTACTGGAGCGATGAACACCGTTCTAACAAAAGATAATCCCTCGTTTGGTGTTTCGAAGATAGAGGTGGCGAACGCTGTGTAACACATCAGTCCGTAGGTGAAACTTGGGAAATTCTTTCAGAAGGCTTTTAAAATGTGGCCTAGTGAGATGTTTGTTTCCACCTAAAGATGTAATGAACAGGGAAAACAAGGGCTAACTACGGACAAAGGTTATTTTTGTGTACACGAAAGACTGAAACCTCAAATGTTAAAGTTTCACCAGTAAAGAATGGTTTTTACATGACATTACTGCTTCCAAATCTCTCCAAAATAACAAGTCTGACTCTGAAGTCTGCGTCTATCACTGTCCACTGTGGTTGTTTTAATTTAACCTCCTCAGCTCTGCCAACACTGGGCCAACACTGGGCCAACACTGGGCCAACACTGGGCCAACACTGGGCCAACACTGGGCCAACAGCTACTGTTAAGATGGCTATGAGCAAATAACAGCGTCTCACTGTATTGCTCTTTTATTTGAGGCTATTACCACTTTGACTTCGAGAAACAGATGACCACAGATGCTGTCAGTGTGTCAAAACAACTGATAAGACGTGCAGCAGATAAAGAAAATGTCAAGTCTTATAGGACTTTAAGCTGCAGACGCTCATAGAGAGATACAGTAAGTGAGTAATGCGTGCATTACGGAAGTGAAAGGAGCTGGAGCCGAGCAGACGGCTTTATCACACGTCACTCGTCAAAGGCTGCGTTCTTTCCACAGTCAGTTTTGTCTACGCTTTTCTTTCCTCTTTTCTTCTTTTTTTTCCTAGTCTTTTTATGTCCTGAAATTGTAAATGGTTTTGAGATAATCATGTATTATGTTTGGTGGTAATGGAACTGCAATGAAAAAGGTTTTTCCAAAATAAAAAAGCAATAAAAAGTAATGAAATGATGTGAAATGATGACTTTAATTCCATGTAGAAACATTTCAGTCAGCTTCAGAGTAACCTCCCAACCTACACACAGCTGCCATGGTCTACAGTGTAACCTCTGATACACAAGGATAAAGTGGCCTTTCATGGACATGGTGACACACAAAGGATGTTTCCAGTTGTTTGTGTATTTTCAATTTGCTCATAAAAATAACCCTGAGTAGAAAGGCTGAAAATTCTATATATCTGAAAATATTTTTTTTTTAAAACTACAGTTGGGAGAGGTGGAAAAGTTGGTGTATTGATAAAAGGGAAATGCAAATAAGTGCAATGTAAACAGATTCAGTGAATAAATGAAATCATGTGACTTAAATGTCAAGTTTAAATGTCAAGTTTAAATGTCAACGATCCTTCAATTAATGTAAGAAACAAACATGAAGAAGAAGAGAAGATCTGCAGAAACAGATGTTAGACCGTGGCAAATTCTGATTAGTTTGAAATAACAGATGAATGAGAAGATTCAGATTTCTACGGGTGTCCACAATGGACAAAACTCACTGTCAAACACCCGTGGTTACACAATGCACCTTTTAGGAACGTTCTCTTTATGTACAATGAGTTTAGTTTCTGCTTGCGACTAATGTAGAATTGTAACAACAGTCACATTTGAATCATTTTGTGAGGAAACATCATTTCTTGCTTTCAAGTGAAATCTGCATGTAAGAGTCCAACATATTATGATTTATATTCATATTATGATAGATTCTAACACCAAATTTAAAGTTTGTGCATAAAACCACTGCATACATTTTGTTCCTTTACCAACATGGACTTGTTCCAGGACAACCTTGTC
>JAPQRN010000704.1:0-15669 GCA_037367275.1 Coranthus polyacanthus | reverse complement strand
TGGATGGATGGATGGATGGATGGATGGATGGATGGATGGATGGATGGATGGATGGATGGATGGATGGATGGATGGTTCTCACAGGACAGCAATGCAACAAACATATGATCTTATCGAATATGATGCATTGCTGTAGATTAAACTATCAACAGTATATAAAGTAGTTCAAATGAGCTCAACCTTGAACAAGTACAGCAGTAAAATTAAACCTAAACATGAATGCAGCAGTAAAATTATCAATCAAAAATATCAGATAAAACACAGCTTCTGTCACTCAAACACATAAAGATTGACTGAAGCATTTTTTCCACAATACACAGTACAATTTCCTCTCAGCCTTGATACATTGTCCCACATATTTATAGCATTTCTGTGCTGGACAAGCTGCGATGAGCTCAAGGAATCCATGTTTTATTAATTAATTTCTATTTTTGGATACTAGACTAATTTCCAGTGAAGAGCATGCAGGTTCAATCTTGTGTTTTAAATTTTGATTTCAGTTTACATTTGAATCAAACTGTGCCTTTAACTTTGAACCATATTCTGTATACATACTGCACATGATTCATAAAAGATGTGTCTTGTACTTAGAGAATGAATGAGAGCACTGTGTGAAGTTTGGGTGTACTTACACCGTTGATGCGGGGTGTCCCTGCACTGCACTCAACACAGCAAGCTTGTTGGATCAGCTCTCTGGCATTCTCCTCCTCTCCATCTTCATACGCTGCCTGGATATTCTCCAGAGTGGGAGAGGGTGTCAGTGCTGTGCCTGGACCCTCCACCAATGATAACTTGGCTCCCATTTCATCCCCAGGGTCTGACAGTGCAAAGGACACAGTAAAAGGAAATTTAGTTAGAGGGAGAGAAATCATAAGGAGACTTTTTGTGACATGCTGCAGGTTGAACACATTGTCTTGCTGCAGTCCTATGGTTGCAGTCTACACGCAGAAGTAGGTCACCGAGCACTAGGTACAGTCCGCTCTCATGGCAGGCATTTCAGTATAGCTGTGCAGCAGGTGGAATTAGCAGTGGATTCACTCTGCGCAAGGCTGATGCTGATTCTTTCAGACTGATGAGTGTTATCATGTTATCTTTGTTCAATCTAAACCATTCCTATGTAAAAAAAAAAAAGATGTAGCAGGACAGTACAGTGGTCCAATCAAACACTGTGGTAATTAGTACAGTAATTGGGCTGATAACAGATTGTACATTACTACTGCAAATGTTCAGAAGTATTGAAAGGCACAACCATATAAATATTACTGAAGCCAATGTGGTGCATTTATTTGCACTGTATGTGTTAGTTATATGTATTTCTATAACAGTAGTTTCATGCCCATTCAAGCTGGGGGACACATGCTCCACCAGATTTTAGAAATCTCAATATCTCTAATTTACTATAGACACCAAGAGACAGGCTTTCTTAGTTTCCTACTCGGCTGTGCAAAACATATTCTGCAATAGGGCTCCATGATTTGGTGAAACAGTTTACGACTACGATCACTGTGGACAATATTGCAATTTCTGTGCATTTTTCTTGAGAACTTGCTTGCACAAGTGATGACAATGCGATTGCAATTCGATTAATTAATTGAGCAGCTCTACCCTTTAGTCTATACTCTACTATACACACAGTTCTTGGTAAAAAAAAAAAAAAAAAAAAAAGGTGAAAAACTGCCCTTACAAAGCTGGTAAATCTGGACATCAGTGCCATCAGAATTCATCATCTTGCCTATTGGTCAGGCTAGTTAATACTTTCACTCGTGAAGACTGGTTCCTCTTTCTGTGTCTGAGCTGCATGTGCCTGCTTCCTGTAGCTGGCTGGATTCTCTATGAATAATTAAATATCTCAGTAAGCTGCTGGGGCTATATGAGTAAGCCTGAGAGAGTGAAACCATTAGACGCACATGTGTCTCCCATCCCACATCAATAGTGTCCTATCACAGCCTTAGATGACCCGTCGAACAACACGGAAAAAAAACTTTGAAATGGGATGAAGCTGCCAATATCTCCTTTCCCCTTTAAATCATCCATCAAAGGGGACACACCTCCTGACTTCTGCTGAGTGAACAAACAACAGTGACCAATGTGAGAGAGAAGCTGAGACTAAAAAAGAGGGACTTAAGATGATATAGAGATGGACAGATAAAGAGAAGTAAAAATCCTGTGGTTACACAAGCTGCTATGTTGTTTCTATGATGCATTTTGGAGTCGGAATCTGCGCAGTACAAACGCAGGGACATGACATCCAACCCACCAACCGCCACCCTGACTTCTTCCCTGCCACGTCAGACAGTTTTTTGACAGCATTACGGCTGTCAATCATCATTTTTATATAATCTTATTATCTAATCCCAGGCATTTTCAGACAGGCAGGGGGTTAAATATGTGATTGACAGCTGTAATTACGCTGTTCAGATTTCCTCAAACTTGACTCTACTGCTCTACTCTGTCTCAACACAGAAGCATGGAAAAGTGGCTTTTCTTTTCCACAGAAGTGGCGTCAGGTTAATCTATATTAATATTCATGTTTATAGATTATTCATGTTTTGGACCGAGACGAAAGAGCTGCAGAAAGTGAGTATTTTTTAATTCTGTCCCTTTTTTGTGATTTCGACTCCTGCTGCTAGAAATGACGATTTTGTTATTTGTACTTTGCTGTACAGAAAAAAAAAATCTATTGGAATTAAATACTTGCATTTGTGTATTTGAAACACTTAAAGTACATCATAATATAATGTCATTTTATTCTTAAATAAGATACATCTTTATTGTCAGGTATAAAACTGTACAAACCAAATTAAACTGCACAATGTTGTGAAAAAAGCAAGTCTGCTGTCTCCTTTGAGGTAGATGTGTCTCTCTGCTTCTAACTCTAACTGAAAAACACACAGGTTAAATGTGCAATATAGAAGATTCATACGTGGTTATGTACTTACATGAAGTTTATACTGGAGTCTGTGTTGTGCTGATAACATGGGAGTTGTATATTTTATCATGCTGTTCATCATGCTCATCATATGCTTAAATAGTATTTAGCTCAACTCCAGAGAGAACGTTTTTTGAAACGTGCTTTTATTTCTAATTTCCACTTTTTATTAGAATATTTATGGGTGTACAGTTAGAGGAACAAATAGGAAAATTAGATGCTGAAAATGTCTCAAAACTAAAATCACAACAGGTCCACTAAGTCAGCCCTCCTCTCAAGCTGAGGTCAGAACAATTACATATGTATGAAATGTGGGTCTATGCTTTTTGCCACACTAAAGCATTTAGTAATACATTTTATGGAATGTTGTGGTTTGGCATTTGGCATTAAGGAGTTTATGCTTCCATCTTTAAGTGATTGTCCAGGTCAGTTTTAGTTTTCGTTTGAAGATGGAGGATATTTTTACTGACTGAGAGGAATGTATTTACAATGCACATGTCGAGATTTGAGAAACTCAGTCAGTGTGCATTACATTAATAGAAGTTTTCAAAAAATACACAAGGATAAACTGGGATAACAACATGCCTGATGGTGAACTGATGGGAAGATGAAACTTTTTCCTGTCTCCCGTGAGGCAGGAGGCGAGCCCCATGCGCTGTCATTTCTGGTGTGAAGTTGCTCTGTGGGCAGTGACAGGTGTGGAGTTTGAGTGGGGATAGGGGTTACCTGTAAACTGTACCACAGGTGTCCTAAGGTGAGCTCAGGAAGAATAGAAAGCAACTGTACAATGGAACGCATAATGAATTAAGTTAATTGATAGTTAATTGTCCAGACACTGCGGCTTCACTCGGGGGCAGCGCTATCTTTCATTCCTCATATGTACGTATATCTATATGGGTGAGCAGCAACCCACATAGTTGGAGGACCCAGATAGTTCTACTGAGTTGGCCTCACTGTGCCTGATAAAAAGTCTCTAATGACAATAAAGGGAATAGACCTGTAGTTTTGTGTGTATGTCAAAAGTCACTGCGGTCCGTTTGGAAGCCTCTCACGGTCCGGAGTCCGCCAGTTAGTGATCTCTGCTCTAAACCATCTAATGTGACACATAATAAAATATCAGCTCTTAAATATAAACTAAACCAAATACTTACAGAAAAAAATCTCCAGGCAGAAATTACAGGAAATAAGGAAAACAATTGACTTTTAAGAAAATGACAAGAACTGAGGGCCAGATAGGATATGCAATGAGTTTTATAAAAAGTTCAATGATTGTTTTGTGGGTACTACTGCACCACATGGGTTTTGGCAGCAATTTCATTACTGCGATCAAACTTCTTTATTCTTACACAACTGCTATTGTTCTGATAGGGAACACCTACTCCAAACAATTCCCAATAACTCGGAGCTCTCACCAGGGCTACCTTCTCTCCCTTTTATTATTTGCACTCTGGCTTGAACCTGCAGCCGAAGCTGTCAGTCAACCAATTGGTCATAAACCTATTATGATTTATATTTATATATAAATATATATTTACTTATTTATTTTCTCAGTCTCTTCCCCATCTCCTTAATATATTTAATCATCTTAACTAGCTCTCTGGGGTAAGTCTGCATCCAATATTCCTGTGGTTCAGAGCATCAAATAATATAAAAATAACTGTAACTGTAACTATAAGGTACACATGACCGAGATCGAGGCAGATTTACAAAGATAAAACTTATCACTGCAATCTCGCATCAGTACTATTAAAATGAATGTTCTCCCGTGAATTAATTTTCTTAATTATATGCTGCCTCTACCGACACCTAAAGACCACTGGAAAAAAATACACTCCCAAACATGTAGGGTTATATCAGGGAATAAAGAACCCAGACTGAAATTTACCACTGTCCAGAGATAAAAAGAGCAAAGGGGGACTTGGGAGTCATTTGTGTTATGTTCACTTTCCAGCTGGTTAAATCTGGCTTCCCATGGGTCTTGGAGAATGACTGAAGAAAGCTTGGTTGTCCTCACAGGTTACAAGACTTAATTTACTCCAACATTTCACTGAAAGAATCAATGAAAAAATTTGGGTCAATTATTACAGAGGTACTTTCACCTGGTGTTTTGCCGAAAAACACTTAAAAATCTCTTCGAATTGGCATCTTCACTAACAAATATTCCACAATTACAACCTCTAATTAGTAGCAGAAAAAGAAGTGTACACCTTAAGTGACATTTGTGGTCCTGAGGGCCTCCGAACATTTCAAGATATCCAGAAACATTTCAGTCTACCCTGGGCATCTTTATTTTTTTATCTCCCAACTCCACACAGCAACAAGTACTTTCAGTGTGCCGTGGGACGGACCACTATATGCAAATCCATTTCATACAGCCCTGACCAGCTCCAGTGGACTCGTCTTGACTTTTTATATAATCTTATGTAAGCCTCTTGTGGCCTCTTGTAAAAACTTGTATATTGACAGACTATGAAATGCAGACCTACCCTAAAATAACTCCAACCTAAACTGGAAATTAATTTGGCAGAATGTTCAACTATCTTCTAGGAACCCCAATCAAGTTATTCATTATAATTTTATATATAGAGATCACTTTACTCCCCACACCTAAAATGAAAATAATATATATATAATATATACTTTCTGTCTGCGTTACTTATTGAGCTTTGTTTTTTTCTGTTTGTTTATTTGTTGTTTTTTTGCTTGTTTGCTATTGCTGTTAGGTTGGTATTAACCAATGTCATGTATAAAGACTTATAAGCATAAAACATATTGATCACAAGACTTCAAATGAAGCCACTATAATGCTCATCCCAAGGAAAGGAAAAGACCTAGAGCAGGTGGGTTTATATAGACCAGCGTCATTATTAAACACAGATCAGACAGGGTTTATTGTAAACAGACATTCATTTCATGAATTTAGACACCTTTTTCACATTATAAATTCCCCCAGACATAAGGAGGATATGTTTATTTTGACTTTAGATGTATTAGAAAAATTTGAATTTGGAGTAGGATTTATTTCTTAGGATAAGTTACTATACAGTAATCCTAATGCTAGAATCCTCACTAATCAGACTATTTCAGTCCCATTTAAAATGTACAGGGGTATGAGGCCGGGCTGTCCGCTTAGTCCCTTGATATTCATTACTGGCAATAGAACTCCTCAGAAACAATCCAGTCACACACAATATACTACAAATAAAATATTGCTTTATGCAGATAATATTTTGATGTATATAATAAAACCAGAGATAATTGAATTATTTAGCTCCTTTTCAGGATATAAAATGAATTGGAATAAAAGGGAAATGATGCTCGAGTCATTCTCAAACAGGTTTACATACTTTGAGTTGAGGTCACAAAGAAGTATAATTTGTTAACATGAAGCAAATTTTCCAGCTATATTGGACAAGTTTAAGACGAAATTTGAGATTTGAAGAACACAACAACAACAACAACAACAACAACAACAACAACAACAACAACAACAACAACAACAGCAGTTACGACGGTTTGTGTCCCTCAATTGTTATACCTCTTTCAAAATGTATCTATATTACTAAAACCTTTTTTAAAAGATTGGATTAAATAATTCTTCCATTTATCTGGAACTACAAATCCCATAGGATTATTGAACGGTCTCTGTGTAAGCGTAAAGAAAATGGAGGGTTAGCTCTACCAGATTTTTTGTTCAATAAATTGCAAATATTTGTTGTGCCTCCCATTGGCTGCACAACAAAAGACCATTGTGCAGCCAGCTGGCTGGATAATGGAAAGAGATTACTGTCTACCATGCTCTCTTGGTGCTATCGTAATGTCTTCCATTCGTCCTAAAAAAGTGTACTATAGCCCTGTTATAAATAGTACTACCGGTATTCAAATTTGGAGACAAGTAATAATACAGTTTAAGCTCAGAACTCTATCTTTTACACTGTCAGAATTGGCAATTCCATCTTGTAAACCTTGATGGAGCCTTTGAACAATGGCAGGAGTTAGGGCTGTAAAATGTTGGGGATCTATACATTTGGGTGTGTTTGCATTGTTTCAGCAGCTTCAGGAGAAATACAGGTTGTCAAAGACAGATTTGAATACTTGGGGGTTGTTTTGTGTGTTCTCAGCAATGTTTTTACATTTGCTCTTATAAAACCTGAGGCATCAATTCCACTTTAGAATACTGTATCACATATATGCTTCTCAAAAAAACAATGTATGTACACTTATGGCCTCACCTCCATGTACTGTTTCCTGTTTGACCCAGATATTGATGGATGACATTGTTTACAAATTTGGACAACTGAATCTTTTGGACACAACTGTGGGACTGAGATAGTGATTAGGGACTGGTACATCTTGTGATGCTGAAAAATGAAAAAGACCTCATAAGGAAAAAAAAGCACACCCCTAGTTCAGGCCAATGAAACTAGGGCCATCAGAGGATGGCATATTCCCCATGGCCCACACAAAATCAGAAAGTGGTACTTGTTAGTGATGTTAATTTATTATCTTTGAGTTTGGCTACTGACAGGAAAGGAGTTTATGAGTAGTTAACTGGAAAAATATCAAATATACAAATAAGGAAATTGTCCCGACAACCTAACATCTGTCTTACTGTGCACATCACATTGTTATGAAAAAAATCCCCTCTCAAAAATATGTTTTTTCTATACTGAGAATGTGCAACATATGATTATTAAAGGATTATTATTCATTATGTTCAGTTTATTGTTTTTGATTTGAAGTTAGAATGGTTTAATAGTCTTCACATTATATTAATGTGTGATGATGATGATGTGAGGTCCAGTTTGCTTTGTCCTTTAAAAGGCTTACTTTTGACTTTTATAGGCTGTATTTTTTCACGTTTACTGCAGTAAAGAAGTTGAATCAGTACCATAAAAGCAGGATTTATGTGTTCTGATAATCAGTGTCAAAGTCAAAGGAATTTCCACATTTATCCTGTCGAATGCCAAACATTCACATTATGTTTCACTTTCCCTCACTGTCACTGCTAAACCTCAAGAAGGAACCAGTTTCAACCTAAACAATATCCAAACCTGCCCAGGCCAACGACATTTACAAGCCAAACAATCACACTACAACAAGCACTGAACAAGTTAGAACTAAACTTCTGGCAGTCACTGCAAACGATTTTAGCCAACCAACAGATAGACAGACAAAAGCCTGAGGCCTGTAGATGACATCCAGCATTGCTCCCTTCTCTGATGATATGGTGCAGTCAGATCATTCTAGTGATGAGCACATTGGTAATAACATTATAAACTTTCAATTCACATAAACCTATAGCCTGTGACTGTAACTTTGTCATGAAGTCAAAAGGTTCTCACAAATGCACACACTGCTAATTTCAGCAGCTTCATGTTTGTGTGTAGTGATCCTAAAGGCTCACAGACAGCCACACCACCAGCTTCCTCTTTCTTCGGTAGCAGTAGCGTTATTAAAAACAGATCACTTACACTGCACAGTTCTGTAAAATGATGTGTTAAGGTACCTCTGAACAAGCAGTTAGTTACCACTGATGTTTTTTCCAAAAACAGACAAAGGTTAGTCTGAAAAAAAATGGCTATTTAATGTCATTTTTTAAGTTAAACAATTCCATTCTGCATGTTAATAGAAATGAAAAAGAAGGCCAAAGCAAACTGACAGTGTTAATTATAGGGTAATTTACCACATTAAAATCTATAGGCCCTTTCGCACTGTAGGAACCTTTTGTAGTTCCTAGAACCTTTTCAGGAACTGGCTCATTTTCGTGCGTTCACACAGCATAGGAACCAAGAACCATATACCATAGTTCCTAGAACTATTTTAGCTCCTACTCCCAGGCAGGGTCTTTTCATGGTTCCATAGGAACTATATGACGTAAGTGTTTGGTGATTGGTAGAACCGAGGCCACGCCTATTGCTAGATTTCTGCATCTTGCAGTACCACCATTTTTAAAATTACTGTGTAGCATGAACTGTGCTGGAGCAAATAACAATGGAGAAAGCTAGCAATAAGTGGAGTGACAACGAAGTGCAAGCCTTTCTGGCCTTGTACGCTACAGAGGAGGTACAACAAGAATTCGAAGGCTCACAGCGTAATATAAACATTTTTGCAAAAATCAGTGCGGACTGCCAGGGTAGACTGTCGCAGACGTTTGCGTCACACCGGTCCCTCCCATGGTTCCTTACTGCCTGTGCGAATGCAAACCGAAAAGTTCCTAGAACCAAAATCGAGGTGGATAGTTCCTAGAACTACGTTCTTAGAACTACTCTGTGCGAAACAATACCAGCCTGTCACAGTACTGCTTGTGAGTTGTACCTACACTTTATCTTCTTCCTGGTCTCCATTGTAACAACAGTAGTGAAAAACAACTATAAATAATAAATAAAAAGCAACATAATATTTAACATTTGGACATTTTGGATTTATTAGTGTTATAGTACTCAATATCAACCACTTTTTGAAGGTCTCAGTCTCATCTCAGGGTCAACAGTATTACTCGGTCTTAGACAGAGAGAACTTATTATTTCAAGACCACAACTGTGGAGATATCAAAAAATTGTGTGTGTAATATCAATTTATTTATTAACATCACTTATGTGACTTGATGTATATGAATTCCTGTTTCAAAGGCAATCTTGACTTATTTCTAAAATTTTCTAGCCACTTATATATACAGTATGTTTCAAGACACTAGTTTCAGTTTCAATTTCAATTTGCCAGCTTGGTAGGTACGCAAGCTACCTAATTTAGTTGGCATATATTGAGGGATGTAGCTAAATCAGTGTTAGCCTTGTTAGCTTTTTGTTCCCAAATTCCCAAGCCACATAAAGCTATATAACTAATATATATATAAAGTAACATTACATCAACGTTAGCTAATATCATCTGTGGCTCATTCGATCACCCAATCTTTCCCATACAGGGTGTTTCAAAGAATCGTCTGGCCTGTGTCATGACATGGTCTCGGTTTAGGCAGTCTTGACTACAACAGTTTGATTATTTTACAGAGGGCTCTTCCTTCTGGCCATACTGTGAAGAGATCCCTTGCTAACATGATTCCAGAATAAGATATATGGGAGTCCATTGTTGAGTTGAGTGAAGCTAAGCTTTAGCACAAACAACAACAGTCCCGCACTAAATATTTAGTTGGAAAACCTAAGTTTTGATTATGTGACGCATTCACCGTGGCATCATTTAAGCCACATAATGCTTATGCAATGTCACAATAAATGTCACATTTATTTCCATCCAGAGTTGCATTCATTTTTAAAAAGTTCTTGTATTGATGACGGAAGAGTCGGACCGCTGTGTAAAGTCTTCTCCCGCACATCCCAAAGATTCTCAATGGGGTTAAGGTCTGGACTTTGTGGTGGCCTAAAAACAGACTGAATAGTGTGAAAATGATGTCTCATGCTCCCTGAACCATTCTTTCACAAGCCCAGTGAGCCTGATGAATCCTGGCATTGTCATCTTGGAATATGCTTGTCATCAGGGAAGAAAAAATCCATTGATGTAAAACCTGGTCCTTCAGTATATTATGGTCCTCATTTTTTGGAAACATAACATTGCTGAACCTAGACCTGACTGACTGAAGCAACCCCAGATCATAACACTGCCCCCACAGGCTTGTACGGTAGGCCCTAGACATGATGGGTGATCACTTCATCTGTCTCTCTTCTCATGCTGATGCACCCATCACTCTGGAACAGGGTCAATCTGGACTCATCAGACCACATCACCTTTTTAAATTGCTCCAGAGTCCAATCTTTATGCTCCCTAAAAAATTGATGGTTGTTTAAGAAATGAAAAGCTATCCACTGCATCAGTTAGGGTTAAATAACTTGTTTCCAGCTGAAACATATTAATCACTGCAGTAATCCAGTATCCAGTGAAATATTCTTATCTATTTGCTTAGTTAAATCCAGGTGGGGACTTTTTTTGTTGGCCAGGCAGTGTATTATGGAGTTTCATTGGAACGCTAGACATGTCTTACTGCACCCAGTATACGCAATGGGAATGCTTAGTTTAAACAGATTGATTGTGTTTGATTTATTACCACAATCAAACAGAAACCAAATCAAATCAAATAAATAAAAACTGGACGTAACAATCCTTGATTCTTTAAAAGTTTCTTCCTCAGAAACTCTAATGCACCAGTTGTTTCTCTTTAGGGCTATCTCACCCTGGACAAATCCCAGTACATGCCATATTCATAGAAATGTAAAAGTTCTTCCTGATGAAGCTTCCATTAAACTTCAGAGTGATGCATGCATACTTGAGTGATATTAACTGTAAACAGAAGGGTGCTCTGAAAGTACATAATTCTGCCAAGGCCCCACAGTCCCATAATGCAATCAAACGCAAAACAATTTTCGGGTGCGGGTGCCTCAGCCAAAACAGTTTCTGGCTTCCATGTGATGTCTGCGTTATGCACATGCAGACGAGTGCTTCACCTGCTGTCCCAGATCACAGATTTTAAAATCTATTTTTGGGCTGTTTAGACAATTTAAAACATTTAAAACCTCCATGTTGTAACAACACTTCTAATAATACATCCATTGTGCACAAGTAATGCAGGAGACCGGTTACCACCACTTAATTAAATGAATGGTCGCAACACAAAAAATCTAATTCGGTGATATATGTAACCAGTCACAATATGATGGGTTGCATTGACTGAATAATGCTGGTAACCACAGCAACTCAATATTTCTTACCATCCTAACTCAACATCCCTCATCAGTGACTTAATCAAATCACTTTGATAACATCATTTTCTCCAGCTTGTTCCATGGGGGCATGCCATGGAAGATGTTAGGTTAGAATATGAAACTTTATGGGCATCAGCTGAAATCATCTGCATGTTCTGTCATACAGTACCACAGTCGTTCTGCCCCGTTATGTTTACAGTGCAGTTTCACATGCTTTTTACCTACCATTCTGTTAGATTAGTGACATTATAACACCATGAACAAAGTAGGCTACAGGGTTGATGATGATCCTCTTGTTGCCCTGATGTATATTTATACATGGGGTGATGCTCTGAGGGCTGTGGAAAAGAGCATCTGGAGAAAGAGAGCCAAAGTAACTCTTCAACTCTTCAAAGAGTTACAATAACTTAGCTCCCTGTTGATGGAGAGCAAGTTACCTTAGCTCCTAACTGGTGGAGGGTCTCTGACATGCCCTCCACTATCCAATCAAATCACTCAATCAAATGGGTTGACTGTATTTTTGGCCTTTTTGAGTTGTCAACTCTAAAAGGCCATATAAATCAGCAACATAGAAAGAGAGCAGTGGACAGTGGCAAACATACAATCATACTGCAAACATGCTAAATTTAGAATTTTTTTTTTTAATCCCAGACAAAAAACTAGGAAATAATGCATCTAATTATGTCTAATTATGGTGGTATTATTGCTGTGTATCATGCACCCAGGAACAACAAAACCCTCCCCCCCCCCACTGCTGAAAAAAAATAAATCTTAAGAGGCGACTTCAACTATATGAATGATTCCCATAATACAGACTCATCCACCAAATCCCATGGATATGTGGAGCACATGAAACAGAGATGATGTTAGTAAACTGGCAGCAGAGTCAGATGTCAATGCAGAGCATCTGTTCAGTCCTATATATGCAGCATGTAAACAAAGCTCCAGTCAGCACTTTGCTCTGTCCCTCTGCTTCTCTCTCCTACTAACCTGCTCACAGTGAAACATTGAATCCTCCTCTTCCTCCTGCCTCTGTTTCATGTAAAGCCCATCACTTTCTTTTCATGGCTTCCCTGTGGTGGCTTTTACCCAGTATCCTCCGCCATCCTGCATGTATTTCCTGGATGATCTGCCTCCTGTGTAACCCTCTAACAGACTGCAGGGGGAGGGAGAGGGGGAGCTAGTGGAACAGGAGGAGAGGGGGAGGAGGCAGAGCAACTGAGGAGTGACGCTCCTTTGTTTAAGAGCTTCCTGCCTTCCTCACACCATCTCTGCTTGAATCTACAGTAATCTCACACTGATTTTTTGATGTAGACAGCTGACAAATAGGGCAGTCACTATCTCTCCCAGCCTGAGGTGACATCTTTAAATGCCATGTTCAGAGTAACAGCCTAAAGCCAAACAGATTCAAGTGTCCACACTAGAAAATAGAGCAGACAACAGATGAATGACTACAAAAATGCATTAATCAACATTGTTGCCAATTACATTTTATTCACAGCATAATCTATTTCACAACTACAGGGGTATCAGTAGCTGTTTTTTATAAAACATCAAGCAAATCTTAAGTGAACTTTTGAAAACACACTAAAAATAAAATGCAAATTAGATGCGTTTCCAAACTGGTTTGGAGTCAATAAACTAGGCTGCGTTTTAGCATCAGAGGGTGGTGCTGTAGTCTATGGCTCTAATAAACAGAGAAGAACAAGTAGAACATTGTGCTTCTATTTACCAGTGGTGGGCCGTCAGGGCCTGCAAGGCCTTCTCTGCTGGCCTAAAAAGATATCTGAATCACAGACTGATGTTAATTATATTTGGTCCATTAATACTTTATTTACATTAAATAATTCCAAATGGTCTGTCCGCTTCCTTTCATAGCTTTTCCGATGGTTGTGCTGCTTCCAGACATATATTTTCATATTAAAGCATTTAGCCAATCACATTTCAGCCATCATTTGTTGCCAGGCAGGGACAAAGTCAAAGAAGTCTGCATGGAGGCCTTCACAATCCATTCTGCAGGCCCTCTAACACAAAATAAATGTCGATGAAACTGTTGCTTCAACTAATCAGATTTTGAGTTGGTGTCACCAGGGCCCTTTGGCAGACGTACAGCAACGTCACCATATTCAGACCCGCCAAAGCCAGCCAAAGCTAGCAAACTGCATCTGTAGTGAGCTGCGCAAATCAAAATATTGTTTTGTTGGTGTAATAGCCATTTTGTCACCCCACAATGGCTGAAGGAGGAGAAGAAATAGATTTGGTGGCAGATTTACTGTCAAGGCCATTTTCATGACGGACTTTTCAAGAAAAGTCGGACATTGTTAAGAAAGGTCGGACAAATCCAAAGCTAGCTAGCCTGTCACAACCAGGAAGAGGATTTGTCTGCCACTTTCAGGTTACCAACTACGAGCGGTACAAATAATCCAAATTTTTGGTGAGTAAAATGTTGCTATTTTCCTGAATAATATTGCAAGTTTAAAAGGTTATTATTGATGTTTTTTATGTGTGTCATGGCTGTAGATGCAGTAGGAGACTTGTTCACCGCTGGTTTGTTTATTCAGTAAAGGCATTTATTGTGGCTACAGGAGTTATCTATCTGCGAAGCAACAGCTCTTTATACTGTATTTCTGCATAATAAGATCAAGTCAAGTTTATTTGTTCATCTTCCTCTGTCAATCCATGCACAGACTATCATGTTATGATTATGTATACATGTATAATGAAAGCTTTGAGCTGTAATATAGGGTTTGTTTGGCTCCACAAAATTACATATATGTATATCTATGAAGGATTGGTTTGCATCAAATAGTTGCAGAATTTAACATTGTGGAAACTGCAACATAGTAAAAACAGAATTAAAAAACAAATACCATAAAAAAAGGATGAAACAAACTTTAGCACTACTTCCTTTTCAAAATGTCAGCCATGATCACACATTGTTACCGCTTACAGGTGAAGTAGTAACATTGCTGATTATCTCATTACTATGGCACCTGTCACTGGGTGGATATATGAGGCAGCAAGTGAATATTTACTTGTTGAAGTGTGATTGATTGATGTGTTGGAAGCAGCAAAATAGGCAGCATGAGGATCTGAGTGACTTTTACAAGGACCAAATTGTGATGACTGGACAAGAGGATGAGAGCATCTCCAAAACTGCAGGTCTTCTTGGGTGTTCCCAGTCTGTAGTGGTTAGTCCTTACCAAAATTTTGCAAGTCAATACAATAGCAGTTCATTGTAAAACTAAATAAAATATAATTCTGCAATTTCTGCAATTAGATTTCCCAAATCTTACAACCTGAATGAAGTTACTGGAAAAGGTAAGCAACTAGTCCAACAGTAGCAGGGGCAACATCACTAACATCTTATTTTATAATTATTGTTAATTTATTCACCATCATATCTGTTATCACTACTGCATTGCATTGTGGGATATGTATGGCTCCACAGTTTCCATTGCATACATAATGTAATATTTCATACTGTTTTACTGCTTGTAAGTATGAAATTTCAGATGCAGCAACAGTGGTCACAAGCAGCAGCCAACTCAACAATACAGGAAATGTCTCTACTTAGAGAGGAAGAGCCCAAATATCCCGGTAGCTGCCTATAGCGCCTTACTGCTGGAAAACATCAAGTAGTTAGTCAACCTACTGTTAAGTACAATAAACCAACGCACTATGGGCCAGATCCACAACAGGATTGTGCAGCCTTTGTGGGTGCAAAACCGGTGCATGATCAATCATGTGTTAAAGAAGTCACTGCTGTTGTGTGTGAATGCACATAACCTCTTCTGGAGTTTGAAAACACAATGACATACATCCAGCTGTGACACCAAACAGAACATCAGTACTAGTACGCCTTCTACAAAATCCCAGATACATTCAGGGACACGAATATGGCACAATTAACAGCACTATTAGTAGGTGCAATCCTCAACCTGGACGGCATTTCTCTGGCATCCAGTGCATCTGTGAGGAACCTGGGAGTTGTGCTTGACCAGGACTTATCATTTAACACACATA
>JAPQRN010000703.1:0-15681 GCA_037367275.1 Coranthus polyacanthus | reverse complement strand
GGCTTTGCTCACAGCCCCTAACATCAGCCGCCATGTGTTGGAGTTTACCCCAGTGAACGAGAGGGTCGCGTCCCTGCCCCTTCGGGTCGGGGACAGGTGTCACACTGTTGTCTCGGCCTATGGGCCTGTAGACTGTAGGTTGATGAGCTTTGAAAAGCTTTGAAAAGTCTTCTAAATCTGCGATCGTGCTCCTTGTAAATAGAACAGAAACAGCAGCAAGCTTGTGTACTTCTGGCATTCCTCGAACATCTGGGGATGATTTCCAAATGTCATCGTGTCCTTTGAGACAACCCCATGTAACCTTCATCTGTGCACCAAAATATGACACTTTGGTGTTGATTATTGGGGATCCACATTGCTGGCATGTCTTGAAGAATGCCACTACACAGGACTGGTACACAATAGCCTTTGGTTCTTGCCAGCCTGTTTTCACAACCTCGTCGTCAGAGGATGAGGTGATAGTAGTAGTCTCTGAATCTGGATGGAAGCTCTCACCATGAGAATCAAGACTACTGGAACTGGTGTCAAGGTCAACCAATCATTTTGTTTTACTTGAGCCCACCTGCAATGGATTGTGTGAGGAAATGTTTTCTTCACCAAACTGACTCTCAAAGCTGGATTTTCCCATTGGAATACAACACACATACATATATGTGTATGTATGTGTGTGTGTGTGTATGTGTCTACAAAAATTACATATATGTTCAACTATAGCACTACTGAATACTTTGTTGCATTCATGTTTCCATTGAAATTCTAATCATGTTGTCCAAACCAAAAGTATCCTATCTCTTTGCTATATCCTTTATGTATCTGTATCAGAAATAGATTTCTTCAGAGCTCAAGGAAACGTTTTTATTTGCATTACTTTCTACCATTATGGGCAAGTCTTACCTCTGTAAAGGTCCCACCTTGGCTGTGGGTGGAAGCAGCAACAGGTTGTGTTTCTGTCCCCGCACTAACAGTGGCAGTCGAGGTACTGGCAGTTTGTTCTTCAGTCTACCAGCGAGTAAAATTAACATTGATTAGCAGGTAGCACGTTTTGTAAAGTTGTACATTTATGTAAAGAAATGTTACATAAACAAAAAAGATGTTTACAAAACAAAGGTTACGTATGCAAAGCACGGTTTTCAAGACACCTTTTACAATGATATAATATCTGAGGTCTTTGTTGCTTCAATTGACTACAGTTAGCATCAACAATGACTGGACCACATGAATAGTGGTGTTTTTTTCTGATTATGTGTTGTATTTTGTCTGTTGTTGAGGAGAGAGCATTCTGTCTGGAGGAGGTTCCTCCTCCATGTTCGTGGATTCAAATAACAGCCTTTGTGTATTATTCAAATTGTCTATTTATGCAAATGTGCCTTTCCAAAGTCATAATAAATTGCATAATAAACTTTTTCTGTATTAAACCAACTTTTCTTATTGCAAAAGCAATAAGAAAAGTTGTACAGAGCTCTGGGTCAGAGTTCTACCCCTAACATCAACAGAGTGTGTCAGGGCATGAAGTCTGACAAACTATGCTTTTCCTAAACCCAGTAATTTTACACAAGAAGATGGTAGGTGTCCCTTTGTCATTGGTTTCTTGATGTGGCCCGATGTGATGTCGTTCTCCATTTGATCCATGTTTTCTGCCCCATGACAACTGTTATCCATGTCGCTGTGGCCACTATCTGGACATTCTGTGCGGATCTGTCCTTGTGATCTGGAATATCTGTTTGACACAAAGCACACTCGCATACACGACATCCTGCTTCACATAGTAGGTCATACACCAACAAGTTTTGTTTATGCTATTTTGTACTTATATTTACTAAGTCTGTTGTATTCTAAGTATTGCATGAATTATGTAATAAGCTTGAGCATAAAAGTATGATTTTTGTTACACTGTGTATTTATAGAAAATAATGTGAAATTGCTGAAATTCTCAGAAGTGTTGAGCATTTTCACATATGTATTTGGAGCAACACAAGATAATCTGCTGCCTAATATCATTATTAAGTAATGTAATTATTTCATCATCATTTCATTAGTGTCAAAAATTCAAAACAGGTTTAGACCCAAATTCACATAGTTCAGGTTCTTAAAATCATGTGGTTCTTAAGGAAATTGGCAGTGGTAAATCCTCACCATGACAGTAGTAAAGACTCCAAAGAACATACACAGACTTTTAATTGTTTTAGTCTCATTCTGTAATTTGTTTTCTTTCTATGTCATGTGTTTTTTGATTTTGTTGGTTTTACTGCTTGGTTCTCTCTTGCCTTGGTTTGTTGTCAACGTACTGATATGTCACTTATATAATTAACGTTTATTATTATTATTATTATTAATTATATTTTTATCCATTCATTTTTTCCATTTTACTATTTATTACTAAGTTTCCCTTTTGGTATTTCTTCAAATATCTTTGAGTTATTTGGTTCCTTCACAAATGTTGCTTTAATTGGTTATTTAACACCATTTCAGTTTCAATAACACTGTCTGTATATACAGTAGCTCCCAAAAGTGAGTACACCCTTTGCACTTTTGAAATTATTTCAATCTAAGCAACTTCCAAGCAACAACTTTGGCCTGAAATATATTATACAGTGGATATTTTCTGATTTGTTTGCACAAACGCTGTAACAAAAGTGAGTACACCCTTATAGCACACGCTCTTCAGAACAGCATTGACTCTATTGGGAACTGAGTTCACAAGAGTTGCACAGGTCTTTGGTGAGATGCTCTTCCACATACTTATGGTTTCAACTGCTCTGTTATACTGCTGCCAGCTGTGAGCACCAAACAGAATACCAGTACTGATGTTCCTGTGAAATCCATTACCATTACATACATACATACATAGACATTCAGTGGCACCTGAACATTACTTTAAGTTTTTGAAATTAATGATCTGCCTGAGTCACATTAATACTAAAAATGTGTAGAAAAGCCTGAAATTAAAAAATCCAATGCAAAACACTGCACTTCATAAACTGAAAAACGTTATGGTTTGCCAGCACAAACCCATGTATAACATCAGCCATGTTACTAACTTTGTCTTTCCTTTCCTGTAGTTTTGTGTTTTTTCTTCTCTGTCCTCTCTCTTACTGCTCCTTTCTGCAGATATCTCTGGATCTGGAGCTGTACGCTCCTGATGTGTGGTTCTGGACTCCAACCTGCCCAGTTTCCTCCAGTGTCTGTGTTGTTTGTTGTTCTTTCTCTATGTTTTTTTGCTCTCTTCTCTTTCCACTAACCACAGCCAGTCAAGGCAGATAGCCCCCCAAACAGAGGTCCGTTCTGCTTTCTTCTCTAAAAGAAGTTTTTCCTCCCCCCCTGTCATTTTCAGTTCCTGTTGAATTGAATTGAATTGAATTGAATTGAATTGAATTGAATTGAATTGAATTGAATATCATTAGTGCTAAATCTTTTGTGGATATCTCCTTAAAGTGGAGCAGATTGCGCAAATGCTGTACAATTCACATTCATCACTTCCCGGTGTCACTGATAATGCTCAATTCTTTGTGCCTGTATTACCAGCAGTCTTATTATTTATTATTGACAGTCTACGGACAAGGAATGTAACCAGTGTGCTATACCACTTGCTTCTTTTTCGATCCCATCCCCTTAGGTGATTTTGCATTTGTGTTTTATTTATTGTAACCTTGCTTCAGCTTGTTTTCCTCTTTTTTGTGTGTGTTATGGCCTTATGGCCCAGCGCCACCTCCTCTCTGTGTCTAACCCTGTCTCTCATCATCCCGATATGCTAATTCGACCCCCCATCCCTGATTGGTGCCCGCACTTGTTGCCTGTGCCGCCAATCCTCCTGTCTGATTGGTCCGGTTCCCCAGTTCCGTGAGCCAATCAAGATCGTCTCTCCATTGTCCATTTTGTATTAGAAAAAAAAAATGCTAACCTTGTTCCATTTTCATTGTATTGAGACACTCATCATTTGTAACTCTTGGAGACTGGGCCAAGTAGTTAACACCACAACACATAGTTTTATTTGTTCTACCTTCTTGTTAGTTCACATAGGTAGATGTAGTACTCCCTGTTGTATTTTTGTTTGGTTAGTTTAGTTAGTGAAGGTAAGTTAGAGTAGGCCTTTTGTTGTTGTTTTAGTTTTTCTGTGTTAGAGTAGCAGGTTAGCACTTAAAACTCTGAGTTAGGAGCCCTTTTTTGGTTCGGTTAGCATCTGTCTGCCCCTTGTTTCTCCATTATCCCCTTATTTTTGGTCTTTTGTAATTGATTAATTGATTAATTGGCTCAGTTTTGCTGTACCAATCCACCCATTAAATTATTCAACTTTGCTTTCAACCTCATTCCATCTGGTTTTATGTTCTTCCTCTTTCCACTAGCGAGCTGGGATCATATCAGTGTGCTTTGTTCTATTTTAAGACTAATTATTTTTTAAGGCTGTTGCTCAGGGTATTTCAACATGGTGGTTTCCAGTGATATGGTTAGTAGACACTTAATAATAATAATAATCATACATTTTATTTATAGCTGCCTTTCAAAACACTCAAGGTCACCTTACAAGAACAACTTAAAATAATATAAACATCTAATAAACATCACAATATAAAACAAACAATGCCAGTTGAGTAAAAAGCAATATAATATAATGAGATAAAACCAAGTGAAGTGTGGACCAAACAACGTACACTATGTCACTTAGGCTATGTTCACACTGCCAGCCTTAATGCCCAATTAAAACGTGGCCTATATCAGATTCCAGTATGAACATCCCTGAACTGACCCACAGTCGCAAAAGAACAATAACAAATGGGAAATGGCTTCAGGCAACCCATTTCCCTGAAAAAGCGTGTGGTATGGAGCCTGTATTGGCTGGCAACAGGGGCGGATTACCACCATTGTTTTTGCAAGGCAGTGTGCCATGTCCTGATGCCAGAGTACATTAAGCTCCCTCAAGGAGATGACCTCCAGGAAGTCATCAGAGGCTTCAGGACCAGGTGGGGTTTCGCACAGTGCGCCGGGGCAATTGATGTTACTCACATTCCTGTCATTGTCCCTGAACACAGCCACAGTGACTATTACAACCACAAAGGGTGGCATTCCTTCATTCTGCAGGGACTAGTTGATCATCAGTTCTAACATGAAATAATCTCTTACTTGCTCATACTCCACATTATTAGTGCTAATAATCAGTGCAGGCACTGATAGGTGCTCAAAATAGTTAAATGCCCTATAAACCCAATGCAAAAACCCCCCAAAAAACAATTAACTTCACGACTTGTTGCAATAAACATTTTGAAAAAAGTATTCAAAAGTGTGCATTTGAGCACCATTGGAAATTAACAGTGACAACCGACACATAATATTGTGTCAATAAAGATTTCCATGCATAAATGTTGAACTAAAGTGACGGAAAAGTCGCATTAATTCTAATATGACAGTTCAAACTCATGTCGCATTGCAAATCATCCAACCTGTAGCTGATTTAGGACCACATATGGAAGTGACCCAAATCGGATTTGAAAATTTCAGATCGAATGTGATTTGTACTGTTCACACTGCTATGACCAAATCAGATATGAGTCACATAGGCAAAAAAATCAGATTTGGGTCACTTGGGCCTGCAGTGTGATCATGGCCTTAGAATTCCCCTTTCACTCTCCCCTTGAGAGTGCAATACCTGCCCCCAAAACAGGAGCTTAAAACGATCCTTCAAACAGTGTTCTTAAGGCTACAATAGTCTCCCGTTTCTGCAGTGTTAACACAAACAATCAATGAACAAGTCTTCTATAATGTATATTTATGTCCTTTATTTAACCAGGTGAAATCCTCATTGAGATTAAAATCTGAGTGACCTATACTTCTATAATGTAATGTCCTCTAAACACATGAAAACACAACACACGTGTGTGTGTGTCAGTAGTCCTCATACATATTTAAAGCATTAACATTAACTTGTTATACATGCAGCCTTCAAACACTGACTTCACATTGGCCCTAGTGCATGAATCACTTATGGTGAAATGCTGAAGTGTCATTGGAGTCTGAGTCCTGTGGCGACCATATGGCTATGTAGCCAATTACCGTTGGCCGTCAGCCTGTATGGGCGGCTCCAGCCAGTGTGACAGATGTGAGGAAGGGACACTGCAGGAGAGAACTCAAGGTCTGAAGGAGTGTGTTCATCAAACTGTGCACCAAATCAGTGTAACAGGATGTCGTTTTCTCTCCAAAGGAAAACACTAATATTCACACATTATTATTCAACACATTTAATATTTTGGTGCTGCTTCTTCTTCTTCTTCTTCTTCTTCATCTTCTATACATACATAGCAGCTTTCCAAAAACTCATGCAAATAACACATCAAAACATGAAATGTTTGCTTTTGGTTGTGTCTTAGAACCATTCACCTCTGACCACGTTGATGACATTCCATAGTTTTATTTTTTACAATTTTTTTTTTTTTTTAAATTTCATTTTCCAACAGTCATCAGGGATTTATTTCTTTTACACTTCAACCCTCCTGTGATGTTCATTTCCTATGAACATTAATGATATTCATGGGTCAGCTCGACCCAGTGCATGTTTAATCATCCAAAAGTTGTCAGAAAATCTCAATAAACATATGCTGTATCTCATTACTACCCCAATAACAACAAGTCAGTCCATATTTAGTGTAGTGGTGTTATTCATCTCTCACAGATCATGGTTCCATTAGGATAATTCATTTTATTTATATAAAATATGTGTTCAAAGAGTTGAGTTGGGTTGATGTCCGGTCTGGTCTGGTGTAGAAGCTTAAACTGGTTTGATTTATTCAAATGAGCTGAACCGACATTTCAAATGAAAATCTATTAGTATTACATAAAATGTAATTTTTTTAAAACTTTTTTAATATTTTAAACCTGAAAAGGGTGATGTTGGTAAGTACAGATAAATAGAGAAATGAGACACATCTTCTGTTCAGGGTCAAATTGACAAATTTACTTCAACCCATATGAGTCATGAATAATGTAAATAATGTAAATGTAATGTAAATAATTTGTTCTTGATAGATCTGGGACTGGGATGGATGGTAGATTTACAAAATCCAGGACTTCGATACAAGAGAGTGGAATTCAAATCCTGACTCCCCTAAGTTGAGATTTAGACAATAAAAGTGCTTTGGTATTTGGAAACAATAGTGGTCTGGTTCAAATATTAATAAATACTGTACATTGTGAGTCATTTTTTTTCCAAGTGCCATCAGTGTCTAAACTATAAACATAAAAATCAACTAGCAACTGCAAGCATTTGGGGATGGGCCCTCGCCCCCACACAAGTCAGGGCGGGCCGTGGTCGAGGAGCTTTACCACCACAGCCCGCAGTTGAGGGGCTGGTCGGGGTGGGCCGCTGTTGAAGGTCTTTACCACCGTGCCCCCACGCAAGTCGGGGCAGGCCGTGGTCGAGGGGTTTTACCAGCACGTGCAAGTAGGCATCATCAGGTCCAACATCATCGAGGACATATCACTTCCAGTTTCCACAATGCAGTGCTAGAGAACACCCACTAAGTGTACGTCACTTCACTGTACATCATTTGTAGAACACACTGTGCAAATTTCACATCAATTGGATGACATTTGTACCGTGAAGCTGACTTCCTGTTGCCAGTAGGTGGTGCTATGCGTCAGATTCAATATTGTTCTGCTATTCCGTTCAGGATGGGACTCTATCATACATGTGAAGTTTGGTGCAGATTGGACGATGTACAGCTGAATTATAACTATTTTGTGTGTCATGGCGAGACATCAAAACTCACTGCCCCACCCTGAATGTATAGTGGCATGAAAACTCACAAACTGCACAATGTTGTATCATCAAGTTGTTATAGCTTTCCTGACCAAATTTGAGTTGGATATCTTCAACCTGCTAGGTAAAAGGTAAGGTAAAACATGACATTTCCTGTCACCACTATGACTCAGATTCAATATTGACATGTCATTGTGTTAAGGGTGGGACTCACTTCACGTCACTTCACTGTACATCATTTGTAGAACACACTGTGCAAATTTCACATCAATTGGATGACATTTGTACCGTGAAGCTGACTTCCTGTTGCCAGTAGGTGGTGCTATGCGTCAGATTCAATATTGTTCTGCTATTCCGTTCAGGATGGGACTCTCATCATACATGTTTGGTGCAGATTCAATAATGTACAGCCAAGTTATAACCATTATGTGTTTCAAAATTTGCCGCCCGCCCTGAATGTATAATGTCCCAAAAACTCACCATTTCCATAACTTTTAATCTTCCACGTGTTCAGACTGGACAGACCAAATCTGAAGTGGATTGAACTAAAAACTCTAGGAGGAGTTCTTTAAAATACAAGGTGAGCAAATCGCCAAAACTGGCCACGAAATTCAAAATGGCCGACTTCCTGTTTGGTTTAGGTCATGGACGAAATGAGTTTTGTGAAGATCTAGGTGTGATACATATGTGTACCAAATGTCATTATGATTGGTGAAGGTTTATGTTCGGAGCAGTGGACGTTAGGGGGCGCTACTGAGTGAGTTTTGGTCATCTGTGTGCCACACCCATTGATTTTCGCCACTTCTGACATGTGTGCAGCGTTTTGTGAGTTTTCGTGCATGTTTAGCCCCTCAAAAGTGCCCCTGAACCGGTGGGAAAATAGTAAGCAGAGCAATTCCAAGCAATTCCAATAGGGCCTTTGCCTAACACTTCAGTTTTGACATGTGGACATGTTCAGGCCGGGACTGTGATCAAGCATCTGCAATGTGGAACAGATCGGACAAACTAAATGTGAGTTACAGTAACTTCGTGTTTCATGGCGAAACCTCATTAGCATGGCAACAGTGTCAGTATTGACATGTGGATGTGTTCAGGCCCCGACTGTGATCAAACATCATAAATTTGGACAAACTACCTGTGAGTTACGGCAATTTCGTGTTTCATGGCGCGGCCACAAAATTGGCAGGGTTACCATGGCAACAGTGTCAATATTGACATGTGGACGTGTTCAGGCCTCCTGAAACTAAACTACATGTGAGTTATGGCAATTTCATGTTTCATGGGAGGGTGCAAATTGGCAGCATTGCCATGGTAATGGTGTCAATATTGACATATGGACGTGTTCAGGCCTCGTGTCTGATGAACCAACTATAGTATGAATTATGAATCACTTTTTGCATTGCTTTTCTTCAAGTGTTATTCATGAATAAGCTGCACTGTTGAGGGAGGGCCGTGTTTGTGTACATTCGTCTTCTCCTATTTCGCTGATATGTTAAAGTTTGAACTTATACGCTATATGTACTTATATAGACGTAAATTGTGTTTTTATTTGCAATTCACACTGTTTTTGTTAGAAGGCCATTTTAAAAAGATGTTTTGTTTGTTTGTAAGATTTTGACAGGAAATTAGCTCCATAGCCCTACCAGTGTGCCTGTGTGAATATGATGCTGTTCTAGGAACATGGACTGACACACTCAACTTGACCATACATTTATTCATTGCTTATACATGTTCCAGTCAAAGACATGATATATTAGTGTCAGCACATTCAGTTGGTTGGTGGCCCTTCTTTTAAATGTGATGATAAATGATTGTGTAGCAAAATGGCTGTTTTCTGTACAACAGCAACAGAGAAAAGTTCGATTTCTTTAAACTCTGTTTTGGCACTGCAGTGGCAAAATCAACTCCCTATTGAAGTCAGGATGGAACAGTCACTGTTATTTTTTCATTGCAGTCTTGAATCCAAATCTGCAGACTGCAGATAATGTCAGGTGTGTGAATAAAATCATATTCATTCATACCAACATTTCTACATACATAGTACATCAATATTTTAGTAATTTGCCTACTCTGTGACTTCTTTTGTCTTTCCTCAATAGACAGAATGGTGGATTTACAAAATCCAGGACTTTGACACCAGAGAGTATTGTTTCCCTCCCAGCTAGTTTAAGTTTAGCAACAAAAGCACTTTGACTAGGGTTAGGAAAGGATTGTGGTTTGGTTAGAGTTTGGTTAGATGTTTGAAATTAATTTTGTTAAATTAAGAAGTTGTGAAAGTGGTTTCACTCTTAACATAAGGAAAACAATCTTGTTCCTCTGTTGGGATATTACACAAACCATGGTTCTAGAGACCAAGATCTATTTTCTTAAAATTAGATTTGTTTTCCAATGAAAAATAGGCTTAAAAAGATTATTTTTCTTAAACAAAACACACACACACATTTTCCAGAAACAAGGCCTTTTTACTTTCTTGAAATTCCCTTTTCCTTTTTGCAGTCAGTGTATACAATGCAGTTCTTTTTCACCTCAGCAGGAACAATTTCACCTTGTTCATCTGAATCTGAAGGGGCGGACCTGTTTTTAAACTGGACATGGAGTCAGGAAGTGCATGAGAAGGTAATAGAGTTCTGTGAACATTCTCCCTCGAGTTTTCTGAGGTAGATGCATGAAATAACAGCCAAAAAGGAGGATTATTTCATTGTCATGGAAAGGTTACAGGCAATGACCGTGAATCTGATCTGTTCCCTTTCCTTCCTGATAGGAGCCACTGATAGGTGCTGTGAAAGATACGGGTACAAGACTCCCCACCCAAAGACCTTGAATTACTAGAATTACTGCCTTGGTGGTTGTATGCCTCTCTGAACCAGTAAAGTATCATTTTAGATCCAGGTCTGTCCACACTAATATATATGTAGGGAAGAGTTGGTAGCAATTTGATAAAAGGTATTCAGTATAATTTATGATGAAATATAAGTTGTCACTACATTGACATGTCTGATTTCAGTGAATCATTTCCAGATAATTCCAGAGAAACACTTAGACAGCTTTTTACAGAAAAAATTGTGTTATGGAAAGAATGTTTTAAAGAACATTATGAGAGTGACCTTCATCATGTGAAATTTTTAGGGCTGTCGAAATTAACACATTAACATTGAGATTAATTTCAAAATAATTAAGGGATTAAACTAAATTAATTAAATTAATGCATTTTGTTTACTTCCTGTGCCAGCTGACCTATGATCAGTGTTGAACAGCATTACTTGAAGGTTGTGCTAAGATGTGGGTGTATTTATTTGTGTTTTAGAAGTGTAAGTTTCCATTTCTCTGATTCACTCCTTTTTTTACCGCCATCGGTGCAGCCTCTCAATCTACCTCGTTTGACCATTGCCGCAAATGCGCACTCTCTCTCTCTCTATGTCTGTGCTCAGCAGCCTCAAAGTGCATATGTGAACAGTCTACAGCCTTATATATGACATTAGGAGCAATTTACATGATTCCACCACCATGTACAGTTGTACAAGCAGCTGATAGTAACATATGTGGAAGCAGCTCTGTATGATGGTCACATGACACCAATGGTTGGTCCCAGATCATGACTGGTCTGTCACAGTGTGTGACAAATACAGTGAAAAGGTTTTATCATCTGAACTCTCAGCTCAGTTCTTTTTCATATTTTCTGGACTGTTGTGGAAATTAATTTGACACTTGAACATTGCTAATTATCATTTAAATTTGTGCATTAAAGCTTAGTTCTAATTTGAATGACCTTGGTGGTTTTGAAATTGAAATTGTACTTTAAAATATAGGCATGGGTTTTGTTCTCATTTCTATCAAGCTGACAATCAGTTGTGATGGTCTTGGTGGTTTCATTGTAAATCTGTCATTCACAGGAAAGAATCTGTGTTTAAAGTTAAAAAGATGCTATTAAGCAATAGGATTTCAATTTTAATATACTAATTTTGTATTTATTCCTCACTAATTCTATTATTATTTCTAATTTTTACATTTAAATGCAAACTATTACAAGAACAAAAAGCTGGTTTATTTTCCCAAAATATACTCAAAAGCATTATTAAATTACAGAGTTACAGGACCCTTAAAAGGAGGTCAACAAAACATAACTTTAATCAAAAAGATAACTTAACAAAATAGGTGTCACTCACATAACACACTTAAGCAAATGAGACAAAAGAGGAACATATATATTAACTGATTAAATCAATAAAGATAAATGGGGGTGGATGACATAGGCAGTAACTCTAACTCAATATAAAGAAACCCCAAATCCCCCCCAGTAAGCAGAGCTGGTCGACCAGTCCTTTGCTGTGGGCCTCAGCGTAAAGTCAGGCTCCACCCTCTGCATCATCTTTTCCTAGACAAAGGAAGGACTGCCAGGTAACTCAAGACAAAGAAAAAAAAGATTAATATAACTGAATCAAAGCAATTAGCAAATTTACAAAACAATGCAAACTAAATACATCCAGAAACAATGTTTGTCAAAAGTGCTAATAAATAAAATTCTAAAACAAACAATTTAATGTGCTATGTGTTTCATATGTGTTGATGACCTTTTGACCTTTCATGTGTGGTTCTGACCACCACACAGTCAAATTAGATTGGCTCCTTATTTATTTATTGTTGAAAATCCATTAGTAAGAGTTCCACTAATGATTTTGACCACATTAATGCAAAGGAACCATGAGAACATATTTTTTAGCATTTAAAAATGCTCAGTTGTACGTGATGAATACAGCCAGTCACAGCCCGTTCTACTGCTGACTGAAGCCGACTGTCCTTGACCAATTCATTAACAATTAAGTGAATTGAAGGTTGTGTTCAAATAGTCCTTTTTGCTTAGGAAATTTCTTACTGAGTGAAATGATCCAGAAGTATCTCAGTTTCAGCCATGACAAGAGCTGAATTCTCTAAAAGCAAAGGAAAGGAGCTTCAATGCTTCCTTTGGTATCTCCTTTAGCATAGGAAACACTGGAACATCATTTGCAAAACGAAAGGAGAGAACGCTGTCCTACAATTCACTGCAGTGGAAACATCGGCCCACCCAAGCCAAACATTTGGAAGCAACTTCAAGTTTCTGTTCACAATGCCTTTCTTGAAAACCAGCATGAGTTATATGTGTTTTGGGAGGCATTTACGGCATAATCAGACTTAGCTTTCATTGATATGCATAATTTTCTTTAATTTACCTTTAGGTATACAGTACATGGATGTTACCAGACCATTGCTGAATAAATGTCAACAAAAGAGAAGAAGGGCTTAGTTTTGGGGTCGAGAAGATTTGCAAGGGTCACAACTTCAGTGCAAAAGTAAAAAAACCAATCACAGTTTGCATTATTCACTTTAACTTTGGCTTTTGAGAGTCTGCATACAAAAATGGCAATAAATCTCATCTCGTTCAAATCTCGGACAAACTACCACAGAAATGGCTAGAAAGAACTGAGTAAAGGAACAAGAGTACAGATTTGTACATTGAGGAAAGAAGGATAAACTGAAAGAGAAATTGCAAAACGCCTAATTGTGTCCAACAAAGGAGTTCACTACACTCTGAAGAGACTTGAAGAAATTGGAAGTTATGATGATAGAAAAAGGCCTGGAAGAAAAAGAGTTACTACGAAAGCAGAGGATAAACATATTATTGTCACCAGTAAGAGAGATTGGCGAAAAACAGCGCAACAAATAAGGGAGGAAATCAACATGACTAAGTCAAAACCCATATCTCTGACAACTGTGAAAAGATGTTTGAGAAAGGCTGGTCTGAAGGGGTGTGTATCTGCAAAAAAAAACACTACTTCATCCACAGAACAAGAAAAATAGATATGAGTAGGCAAAAGTTCACAAAAATTGGACAAGAAATTGGAAAGAAGTTCTTTGGACTGACAAAAGCAAGTTTGAAGTATTTGCTGCAAGACGCAAAGTCTATGTCCGCAGACAAACTGGTAAGCACCATGTGTAACACCCACAGTAAAGCAAGGAGGTGGTAGTGCCATGGTATGGGGATGTTTTGCAGGTGATAGAGTAGGAGATTTGTTTGAAGTAAAGGGTATCATGAAGAATGAATAGTACCCCTCCATCCTCCAGTATCATGCAGTTCCATCTGGACTAAGACTTGTGGGTCGAAAGTTTGTTTTGCAGCAAGATAATTACCCTAAGCATTCTGCCAAGCTCTGTCAGGGTTACCTAGACAAAAAAGAAGAGGAAGGTGTTCTTCAAAAGATGGTTTGGCCCCCTCAGTCTCCAGACCTCTCTCCAATTGAGCTTGTGTGGGAAATTGTCAATTTCAGTCAGAAAAGCATGTCCCACAAATCAGCGATCTCTTCTTGATGAACTTAAGAAAGCTTGGAATGCAATTCTTGGCACATACCTTAAAAAACTACGAAACGAACGAATGCCTTGTATATGCCATGCTGTTGTTAAAGCCAGAGGAGGTTACTTTGTAGAAAGCAAAGTCTAAGCAAGATAAACTCAAGTACCTCATAATTATAGTAAAAATGTCTTCTGATAAGTTACTCTTTATATAATAATCATGTTTAGAATTTCCTTTGTGATACAGTCTAATATATAATCTGAAAAAAGACAGTGATTAATGCACTAAAGCATTGACTTGTTGATAATATATTTTACAATGAGTCTGTTTTACACTTCTTCTTCTTCTTTTTCTGTTTTTATATTTGTTCTTTATTACTGTAACTGTTTATCAGAACCAGGGTTGAACTGAAATAATAAAGCTGAAATTGTCTTACTACCGAGAGCACATTAATTTAGTGCAATAAAATATTGTAATTATAGTCAGACTTGTAGGAGGGAGTTCCAGAGAAGGGGGGCAGCTGTGTAGAAGGCTCTGTCACCCCAGGTTTGGTGCTTGGTGATGGTGGAGACAGGAGGTTGGGGTAAGAGGAACGGAGGTTACGGGGAGGGACTGTGGTGGTGAAGCAGGTCGGTGAGGGGCCTGGTTGTGGAGGGCTTTGTAAGTGAGGAGGAGGATTTTGAATTGAATGTGTTGGGGGAAGGGAAACCAGTGGAGGTTCTGGAGAACATGGGTGATGTGATCACGGGAGCGGGAGTGAGTTCGCAGTTGGGCAGCAGAATTCTGGATATACTGAGGTTTATTTCGAACTTTGGATGATATACCATAAAGAATGCTATTGTCAATTCTCAATGTGATGAAGGCATGATGAGTGTTTCAGCAGCAGAGAAGGAGAGTGATGGTGATAAGGACCAAGCAGTAAGGCTTTGAGGAGACAGGATTAGAGGGTCAAAAATATGTTTTTTTTTTAATTTACTGGGCAAAAAAATACAAAGCCAAAATATAATAACTAGGCCTATAAAAGAGGTCAACAAAATATAACTGTACTCAAGATAATAGCAACAAAATAAGGAGACATTAACTCAACAACCTCACCTGACATAATGACACAAAAGGGAACATATATAGTGGTTTGGCCAAACCAAATAACACACAAGGGGAAACAAGATGGATGCTGCCTACAACTAAATACAAAGCAACCCTAAATAACACTAGGTTGCTATAGATGGTGTCAATTTTTGTTTGGAAGGAGAAGAAGGAATTGTACTTTTCAATTGTAAAGGAAGTGTGGGTGCTATTGCTGGGTTTGAATAGTTTGTTTATTGTTGAGAAGAGAGTCTTGGGATTGGAGAAGCCGGAGTGTATTAGATCAGAGTAGTAGATGGACCGGGCCGTGTTGAGAGGATCTTTGTAAATTTGGAGGTAGTAAATGTCGGCTTGGTGGTGGACTGTTAAACCTCTTTTCTTATGAAGTCTTTCGAGCTGGCATATCCGTGTATTGTTCTTTCTTTCCATATTCAATTAAGAATCGAAAATTGAAAAAAACATTTTATTTCATTATTTGTTTAATAATCTGGTACCAAAAAACAAATAATAACTTTTGACTTTATGCTCA
>JAPQRN010000701.1:0-15685 GCA_037367275.1 Coranthus polyacanthus | reverse complement strand
ACCAAGGCTATCACTTCTAATCCGCCTCGAAATGAAAATGAGAGATTTTTTTTGCCGTGTAATTGCCCACGCGTGATCATTTTTTTTTTGTTTTGTTTAGTTTTTTCATCCGCTGTTCTGCCCTCATCTGGCCGCATTCACACTTGGGGCTAGATTGGCCGGTGTTATCCGCTTTTAACGATGCTTCTTTTCGATTGAGGAAGCGTAATTCGATTACACAGACACTTAAATCTACCCCCACTCATAAAGTCGATTCACACTGATTAATCCACTCATCCTCCCTCCACAGGCTCAGTCACAGCCCCCTTCAGAGGCAGTGAACGGGCTTCTGGAAAGGATCTGCCAGTAAAGTTTTGTACGTCTTTTGATACTTGTAGCCCACTTTTCAATAATAAAACAAAAAAACCCAAACTGTAGTAGCACAAAGTAGATTTAGATTAGAAGTCTGAGATTGTAAGGGGTCAGGGATGTATTTATTATTTCAGTTGGGCTGCTGAGGGTGGTTGTGCTCTGCAGCCGGTACTGAGGAGCTAAATAAGGTTCCAGTTGGATTTGCCAACTAACAGCACATGATCTGTGGAAGGCGCACTGCATACTGTCTCGCTGTCTGGAGTCACAGCAGACCTCACTGTTAGATGTTGAGAAAGTTCACAGGACCAGGAGCAGGGCCCAAACAGATACTCTGAGAGTCAGACAGATCGAGTGACCGGCTGGTGTGATTTGGTGGTGGTGGGGGTTTGCTCTTATCTGACCTCTCCGTCTTTCTTTCACACACAAACCAAATCAAATTCTGCTCAGGGTACAGGCCCCGTCTATACACGTTTAAGGCTGGGTATGGCATTCTGCGCAGTAGTACAGAAACATGCCTGTAGAAATGTCAGCGTGTGACGGCGGTTTGTGCGTTTTCTACTCTGTCAGCACATGGCTTTTACAGGTGTTCTCCACACGGATGACCTTGTATGTTGGTAGAACAGTGATTTGAAAACACAGAGAAGATCAAAGGTGCCTTTTTTATGAATGATATTAACTTCAAAGCCCTTTTACTGCTCCCTATCGGTAAACGGGGACTTTATGTATTCATGCCTAGCTTCAGCGTGCGGCGTACTTGGGGAAAAAAAATCACAGCAAATTGCGTGGAAAAAAAAAAAAAAAAAGATAAAAGAGAGCACACTGCAAAGAGCTACGCTTGGCATGTTTAAGCATGCTTATTCTAAGTGTTTAATTGCTGTGCGCTGGGGTCTGATTGTATTGCTGGGTTGTCTTTGGGATCGTTTTTATTGTTATTTATTATTGTTTTATGACTTGAGACTGCACCTGGACTGATAGTAGCGCACGATACTTTATGTTTATTGCTCAAATATTAATGTTGACGTTGAACAAAGTTGACAGTGGTTTTTATTTTGTCCTCTTATCGCTTGTGTTATTCCTAAAATACAAATTAAATTGAAATGAATGATCTGACGTTTAGAATAGAGGTTGACCGATAGTGGATGTTTTAATGGCTGATACATTAACGATACTTTCTAACAGGAAAAAAAAAAATCGATAATCGGCCGATGTCACCAAACCCCGGAGAAGATGGGACTTTTTTTTGACTTCATTTAGAAACCGGATGACTGTTGAACTAAACATCTAAGTCAATAAGTAAATAAATCTGGATCGCTGAACATCAAACTAAACTGTGATTTATTTTTTTTGTCTTTCGAGCTTTTCTTCCCCCTCAGAGTTAATAATTCCATTTGAAAAACCTAATATTAGCCGCTGTCAGAGCCAGGTTCTGCTCTGCTGATGGAAAACGTCCTCTCAGCCAAACCGATGCCTAGTTTAGATAACAAACTGATGTAGCGTTTCATTTTAGTTCCTTAGGTGTATTCAAGAGGTTGTGTCTTTTTTTTAAGAAGATGCAATGTCATTTGACAAATAACTTTCAGGGCTTTTAGACAGGAGGACTTCATTTTCTTGGTGATGTGACTTTTCGGCGTTTCTCCTGAACTTGTCTCTTTGTCTTCCTCTTTGAGTAACCACGCTATCAGGTCTCCTTTGTCTGACAACAAGCTTTGTAGAATTTAGTGCGATTGCAGATTTGTTGGATGTGTCCATTTGGGAAGGAAGGGGAGTGTGTCTTAGATAGTTCAGTTAAATGGTCTGCACAGAGCTTTCCTGACTGATAGGTAGTGATTAAGTACTGTATTTATCCAGGTTGAGATTATGTGCCCACTCTGACCCGAGAGCAGAGGTCGAATTAGTAAAACTAAAACTAACTACTGGTTCTTTTTTCTTCTTCATCTCACATATCAGTCCCACATCTGTGAGTTTAAACATGTCACTTAATCGAACCTTTAATCGATTCTAATTAAAACGTGTCCTTTTTAAGATTCACATGACTTTGAAACGATGAATTAAAACACGTGTGAGCAACTTAATCACGTGCTCGTTATCATAGCCCTCCCGGGAGTCGGTTTGTCCTTCTTCTGTGGTGGACGTATGAAGACGGACAATGTGACGGTAGGTCAGGAAGCAGCCAAATCACTACCAAGGAACCTTATAGCTGGTGACTTGATCAGTAAGAGACACTTTATATAATGCTAACATTAGGGATGTTACTTAAAAACAGAAAACTGTTGTGTGACTTAGAACACACTGAATAATGCAAACATAGATGCTAAAAATATAGAATTTGAACAGATATAAGGTATTTACGGACATTTATTCAAAATAAGTTTAATATATGTTTACTTTATCATGTCTGTTTTTACATTTAGAGTAACCTACACCTGCCATACATCTCATTTTTTTCTCCTGTGTGAACATTATGACTGTTGATTGTACATCTGGTCAAATACAGGATATTGGAATATGGATAGGTTCCTCTGTTTACTGAAGTGTCCGATGGGTAGGGCTGCAATGTCAACTAACCTCCATGTATGTCGTCACGTGATCTTTAGGAAATGTAGAAAATACATTCTGATCTTACATCCACCAGGAATATTTTTGTCACCTTTAGCGCATGTTGTTAAAAGCTCAACTGTTGCTAGATTATGTAACACACAGCCCAGCTCTGCACAAACCTGTGCTTTATGCTTTTATGCATGGACACCGTGTTTGAGCGGTTCCATGCTACTGTTGACATTGCAGTTCTTAGTGGCACACAATGCTGACCCTGCTTCTAATAAACTGGTGATTTTATGGCCGCCGATCTTTTCACGCTAGTTGTCTCACCATGGTGATGTCGTGGAAGCGTGTTTTCCACATTCTGGTTTCTAATGATTGACCTCGTTTTCCAGGTCACACAGGGTCTGTGTGATATGTCTTGTTTGCTGATTTGTGCGTCCTGATCTCTGTTGTTGCTTGAGTGTTTCGTCACAAAGAACAGTTAGAGGAAATGGTTCATGTTGTACGCAACATTTCCTGTGTTGGAGCTCGAGTTTAGATCCAGTCACTCGACAACGTGTGGGTGCGCTCTCCTGCTGACAGTAGGTAGGTAATGGAAAGCAGCACTAAGGCCAAAAGCTCTACATTATCAGCTGTTGAAAGTAAGGAAACTCCCTCCAGCAAGGACAAATCATTCAGACTCTGAGCGGCTAAAACTAGTGCAGAGACATGTATTGTTAATCCATGCATTGACTGTCAAACAGCGGACAGACTAATGGCTTCAGTACTTTTAGGCAGACTGATGCACTGTGAAGGCTGCAAACATTCTGCTGGATAAATGGGTACGATGACTGTAATATGTAGGTTACTTCTGCTTTTGCAGATACACACTTCATGAACCCCATTCAGAGAACCTGTCACTGATCTGCACCTACTCAGGAATATAAGAATATATAGGGCTGGGTGATTAAATACTGTAATATAATTTTATATCATATTGCAATATAATATTTATTTTCTCCTGATAATTGACCTTGGAGATCAGTGACGATTATTGCAATATTGTGATATATATTATTTTGTCTTCAGGTTTATTTTGTTTGCGTTCTCAAGTAAAACACATTATTTAAATGTTTTGCTGTTCATTTAATTTTACTCTTTTCTAGTCCATTTTTACATATTTTGATGCTGAACAATATTTCATCAGCGTAATAGTTTTTAAGGTTCTACCTCTGCATTTTTAAAAATGTTCATCTGTTTGGTAAGTGTTTGTCACGTTCTGACCGAAGAGTTTAAACCACAAATGACCTTCTTTTACATTGCATTCATCTTCGACAAATAATTGAAAACCACAAACAACAATTTGATTTCTTCAACTTCAATCAGGACCCAAAATCAGCCTTTAAACTGGACATGAATCACGATCTGACATATCGCAATGATTCTTGATAATGACTGATGTGAAAATCTCACGTTTTTGACCATATCACCCAGTCGTAGAATAATAATATACTTTTTCATAAGGATAGAGGATGGAGAGGATATTATATTATCCTTGACAAACTGAATCAATGTGATAATGATGCTCTTAGACTGAGGGACAGTTTATAGAAAGAGAATACAACAAAATACATGTAGTATACTGAATATGTAGTTTGAAAATTGGCTTGGTTTAAGTTGCCTGATATGTTTAAAGATGAGTTTTATCAGAACGATGCTTGGATGTTGTTGACTCAGTCTTAGTCTTAGGGCTGATCTTAGCCGTGTATGGTATGTGTTTTTGAGGTTTTGGGTGGTGTAGCTATTGTTTACTAATGAGCTGACGATGAATATTTGTGGTCTGTTGTAATATCCTTGGTATTTCAGTCTGATGCGCAGTCAGGGGTAACTGATATATTAAAAAAACCATCTGTGGAAGGGACACATGCTCAGCTGGTTCACAGTCACTGCTGAACACTGGACCAAGACTCAGCAGTCACTGTTATCGCCGGATTTTAGAACGAAAACAGCAACTACTGATGATCTTCATCATTAAGTAATCATGACAATTGTCAGAGCACAACATTACGTCTTAAAATGATAATGAGAATTATCTTTAAATGAAAGAGGAAAAATCCTCACATTTTAAATGCCTTGAAGCTCAATATATGGAGAAATAGTTGCGGGCGATACAGTCTTTTATTGAAGTAATTTTATGTCACGGTGACGGTATCAATCATGATACAGTAATTGTTCATTAATTTCCATTAAGAGATGGCTTAAAATGACCATATCATACCTCATTGCATTTGATTATTTTCTTTTATTTGAAACTTTCACACAATTCCTGTTCAGAATGACCCTGTTCTGTGTCACGTTCGCTCTCTGCCATGGTTGTCTGCGTTACTTTCATGCTAATTTCCGTGTGGGGAAAATGCAAAATGTCACCCAAATAATGAAATATATTGCTGTAAAGAGTGTGATTTGTGTGGCGATGCAGACGATAGAGCACAATTTTTTCCATTGTCATACCAGAGAAAAGTATGTTTCACATGCTTTCGTGTGCCGCTACGTGGTAAACATCTCCATCATTTTCCTCATGAAGTTGTTAAAGTAGAGAAGCATTTTCTCTTTTCTTTTGAGATGTGTCATCCCGTGTCCACAGTCGGAAGATGTTTGCTTCAACGTGGCACTTCATTGCACGATCTGTCCTTTTTTGATAAATAATGATCAACCTAGTGAAAGTCTGGACAAATACTGTGTCCCACTGTGCGTAAAAACAACTTTACCATTGTGTTCTTGAAGACCGACTCCATCGGGGCTTTGAAATAGTGCACTTCCTTTCCCCAGCTGCAGGACAGTGGAGGTTGGGCCTATTGTGTGCAATAACACATTTGATCCTGGTACTCACTGACCTTTTAATGTGGAAAAATACTACTACAAGGGCTGGGTGAGAAAACGATAATGATCATTTTCATGACGTAGTTTTGTGATATGATTTGATAGAATTTTCATCATGAAAATTTGCCTTGGAGATCAGCGGCTTGTTTGTCATGTTCAGACCAAAAAGAAGAGTTTAAAACGGCAAATAAGCACGTTTTACATTGTTTTCATCTTGTTGAATGAGAACTCAGATTGCACTCATTTTCCTTATATCTCTATTTTCATTTCAAATAAAGAAAATGAACAAACTACAACTAAATCATGAAATCAGTTTGTTTTTTTTTCTTCCATTTTTGTCTTGTTGTCTTATGTTGTTTTCGCCTTGTTACGTCATTTTACGCTGTTTTTTTTTTCTTATGCCTTTTATGTACTTTGCCTCTTGTCGTGTCTTTTACGTGATACTTTAAAACCAAGCGGCAACCATCTGGCTTCTTCAACTTTCACTCAGGACCAAAAATAAGCCTTCAAACTTCAAAGAAATAATGATTTGACACTGAGCGTGGTAATCATCAATATCGACTGATATGAAAATTTTCATCATGACAACATTATTGGCTGCATCGCTCAGCCTTACTAATGCATCACTGTAATAATAATGGCTTAATTCATTCAAGACACTATGAAATGGTTCAATACATTTGTTGAAACACATTTAAAGTATTTGTGTATTATTATTATTATTATTATTATTATTTGACTTCCGTGCTTTGGAAACACAGCTGAGTACAAACAAAGTTTAGGTTATTGTGAAGAAAATAAAAGTATAGTCAGTGTATTATCTGTGCAAATAAGTGTTTAGTCTAACGCAGACCTCACCCACTTCAGGAACATTGCCTGAAACCTCAGAAAAGCCCAGTTCCTGACCTGTAACCATATGTTTTGACTGTATAGTTTGTTGTCATTAGCAACTGCATTTGGGCATTTGGATGTCCTGTACTCCTAAATAATGGAAACTGTGTGACCTAAATCCCACTTCCCACAACGCTCCAGGACCTGACTCAACATGTCTAAGAGGAGTTTGGGTGGAAAAACAGAGATGGTGAGAAACAGAAGGAAAAGATGGCAGTTGATATAAATATGGAGAGAGAAAAGGAAGAATACAGAAAGTAGAGAAATGGAGGATATGGTGCTACAAAACCACAGCTGTGTTTTTAATGGAGGCATAAAGGGACTGAGTTGTTGATAGATGTGTGTGTGTGTTTTGAAGGGTTGTCTATTAATAGAGTCTCAGTTCCTCTTCAGTTCTGGGCAGGCATCCCGCTGAGTGATATGACTGTGGTGTGTCTTGGTTCGCTGAGTTTGCTTCTTAAGTCGTCTTGTCTGATTGATTGTAGTGTTTTTTTTTTTAACCAATTAATGCTCATAGGTACAAGGCCACAATAGCTCTTTGCTTCTCAGTGCATCCTCTACATGCTATTCCTATTATCGAAAGAAAACACGCTCAATTCAAGCAATTTACGCCCCACTTGTCGTTCTACTCATCCTGTATGCAGACACACAGTACTAAAGTCTTGTTGTTTTTGCAGGGTTGTGATGAGCATGTTACACATTTATTTCTCAGTCTCTTTACTAAGATACAACATGAAAATACAGGAAATGTGTGCACAGTTTTAAAAACGTCACAAAATCTGAACTAAATGGCTTTTACAGGCAAAAGTCAGTATTCAGTGTGACCGCCGTTCCCTTGCCAAAAAGTTGTTATTTCCTCTATATTCCAGTTGTATCTTGATACCGAGACTGAGAAACACATGCGTGGTTATTATAACCTTGCTAAAACAAAAACCTAATTGTAAAAGACTTTTGCACATAACTGTACATGCATTATGTGTGTAACAGTACACAGAAGTCACGGTTTGGTTTCATGGTTCGGACACCGTTCAGGGTTAGGGTTAGGGTTCAGTACAACAGACAAAAACCGAATGCATAAGACAAGGTTTCTTTCCTTCTGTTTTGAACAGACAGTAGCGCCGGTTACAGTTTGTTCCTCCTAGTGTCATATAGTTCATCCTAGTTGGTGCAGCCTGTGAGCAGTAAAATGTGTGTGAATCTTCTCTCGCTCTCATGATAGAATTCAGTTCAGTTTTATTTATAAAACAACAATCATAATACACGATTATCTCAAGGCTTCACAAATTCAGGTCGAGGCCTTATAAATACTACACAGAGAAGGAACCCTGTAGTAATTCGAAGACGAATTCGATCAAGATTCACCTATCAATGATTCTCTGGATCTCAGTGTGTCACATCCTCAGTTTTCTAAATTACAGCACGTGGTACTTTTTCACACACATAAATTAGTACAAGAAGTCAGGTAAATCTGAACTCCTTTTAAGACTACATCAGACTACAACAGTCTATAATATCAACAGCTGCATCTTTTTCAGTACAAGTATCTGTGATCCACCTCAGTACGTAAACAAAAACAAACCATGAATCAGTTCAATGCAGTGTGTTACAACATGAGAATATGTGAATATTCAATGGCCTCGCGATTTAATTATGATGTCGGCATCGTGATGCGTCTTTGAAATGAGAAGTTTCCACATCTCTAGTGAATAAACATGTTCGACGTGTTTCAGCACACATAGCTTTCAACTATTACTATTTACTATTACTACTGTCACAGTTCGCTATGAACCCGGACACAGCTCATTTGAAAGAATCAGACAGGCCTTCTAACTCGTACATGTCATTTTCGCTTGCCATAGTGTGACTCAGTCAGATGCAAATCAGCTTGAGCGTATTGCTAACAACTTACATCTTAAGGTCACTGGGTGGAATGTTAACCTAGAGCGTATTCACTGAACAAATCCGCGCACTGTATCGTCCATACAGTGTCGGGTCGGGAAAAATACTCGTACAGTTGCATAGAATTTCTCTGCATTATTTACATGCTGTGTTTAATTCAAATTCTCCTCCTGTCCTCTCTCCTCTTTATCTTTCAGGTATGCAGTAAGTAACTGCTCTGTAGTTTGAACATACTCCTTCCTCACCTGCACTATTAAGACCGGTTTTATCTGCTCGAGGTCGGAGTTTGGCTCTTCACCACTGCTGTGTCGCCGGCTCCAGGTTTTGTCCATGGCTGGGCCTATTTAACCTCTCAGCGCCAAGCTGGACCCGAAGACTCCGCCTCCCCACACCTGCTCCTATGCCCCGGCCCCTGCACAATCTTCTGGACACGTAGCTCAGCTTCACGGCCGAGGGCTCGCATCGGCCAGCGAGGAGGAGGAGGAAGAGGAGGAGTATGTCAGTGAGGCAGGTCTGCCAGCTGCACTCCGGGAGTTCACGCCCACCTACAGAGATGCAGAGACCATTACCGGTAAAGCTGCTTACATACATTGCAACCATAGAAAGACAAAACTTAATGGAATCCATTTGGCGGTGTTGACTCAGCACTTGATGCATAAATATATAATTCAGCTGTCATCGCTGCTCCTTTTAAATGTCCCTCCGGCTGCATTGTCTCAGCCAATGAAAAATGCAATATCAACAAAGTTCTACATCACAGTGTAACCCAATTAAAAGTTTACAGGAAGTAATCTCTGATGGTTTGGGTTTGAACTGGTTGTGGGAGGGAGCCATGTGGAGCTGTGAGAAAGTGTTCCTCTCTGTGACCCTTTAATGTCACATCCTGTCACTCGCAGCTCCAGGGGACCTCAGCGCTGAGCAGAAGTGAACATGTGAAAGAGAGAAGAGCTCCCAGTGGACTGTCTCTGTCACTCTGGTACTCATCTCCCCTTCTCGTTTTTTTTTTTTCTCCCCCCCTCATCCTTCTCTCCAAGGGAGCAGAAGGACACTAATGTCTAGTCTCCAGTGGCCAGACTTTAACTGCGCTGTGGCCACTCAATGTTCTCTTTAAAGTCTAGACGAGGCTGTTTGTGCCAAATATCTGCCAGGTGCTTTTAACAGCTTGCATGATACTCGCATAAAACATTCATGGATATGGATTCTAAATATTTTTCTTGCAGTGCTAATTATGCAGCAGTCTAGACACTCTCACCCCAAACTAGAGAAACTAAACTGATGAAAGCCTATTCTGTGAGAACAGCGTGGGACTGGATTAGGGCTGAACAATTAAAGCTTCAGTGGGCAATATTTATTTGCAGATATTCCATAATAATCTTTCAGCATATTGTAATTCTTGACTCGCTTCTGAAGCTTTAGATAATCTATTCCGTGAGGGGAGACTCACAGATATTTTCAGAGAGAGGGGATATAAAAACAGGTGATTGACAGCTGGAATGACCAATCGTTCTATGAGAAGCATCTGGACTCCAGAGAATCGGTAGCTAATCACAGAAGCAACATGGCAGCTTCGCAACAGTTATCCATCTTTATATGCAGTTTACATTTGAGGCCGAGAGGAGAGAACTGCAGGGCGAAGGCCTGTATTGAAAATTCTAGGTATTTTTCCTGTTTTCTGCGCACTGTAGCTTTAACCAAAATAGCATCAAAATATCAGCCAGGTGCAATATTCAAGCTGCAATGTTTTGATAAAGGTAAAATGTGTCACAACATACCATGTATAATACACAAGCATTAGAGTGTTAGAGAGATACCCGGCCAACAAATCATATCCTCCAGACGTAAGGGCCTCAGTAAATGACCTCACAGTCACAATATCTGTCATAATGACTGCAATAGGATTTATTTTTTTTCAGCCCAGACTTGGACCGTAGTAGACTGTACTGCTCAGAGTGCACTGGTGCATTATACTGATGAGCCCCCTCTTGTCTTTCTTGTGATTAATGGTTAACTGCAACAGTGCTAAGTCGCTCTTTAATAAAGAGCTTTGAACCCTGAGGAACGTCAAGGAAGGGGCCCAGAAGAAGGGAAGTCCAGGCAGCAAAGCGCTTATACAGCACCAGACTCAGCATTCAATTCAGCAGTGATAAATGAGGTTCGCGATGGCAATTACTTGCATGCACTAACTTCAGGAAAAGTTCCACCCAACCACACACCCTCCCATCCTGGACCCATTGTTTTAAGGGTCTTTATTTTATATTAGACAGTAGAGATTAGACAGGAACCAGTGGCAGAGATAGTGAGAGGGGAATGTGTACAAAGGTCTAGTGCTAAACCTATGAGGCAGTGTTCTGAGTTCTTGAGGATTTTTGGAAGTTAAAAATGTTCTGCTTGGTTTTGAAGTTCTAAATGTCAGCGTCGTATACTTGCTGTCATGTTTTAGTCTAACTAACACAAGTATTTTGTAAAAAGTGGAATGTAAACAAGTACATTTACTCAAGTACTGTACTGAAGTACAATTTCAACATAGGAGGGAAACATTGTACTTTTTGCTCTATTTGCCACTTCTAGTTATTTTTTTCATATAAAATGATGTAGTACTTAACTAGTAATCAAACCAATAGTACACAAAGTATCTAAAGTCGACTGCACATTGAGGAACTACAACATTAAAATGTTCTTACGTGTATTCAGGACCTTTACTTGTAATTGAGCATTTCTACACTGTGGTATTTGTACTTTTGCATGAGTAAAGGACCTGAGTGCTTCTTCCACCTCTGTGAGTTAGATGTTGAAATGACCTGCTGTGGTATCATGTACCATGGGGATGAGTCTTTACGTAACACAGAAGACATACAAGTGCAGATCAGCTGAGGAGTTTAGGCCAGTGCTGCCATCTGCTGGTGTTCTAGTATTTGTCTAATTTACATTCCAAACTGAAATGTATGCTCTGTTGCTTCTTAAATATATGTTACCTCCTGACTTTTTACCTACTTCTGTCTGTTACTCTCTCTAACTCTCTTGTCGAGTGCCTTTTCCCAGAGAGGAAGAGCTACTGTGGGGCTGTGTAATTTCACTAAGGCTAGAGGATGAATGAACACAAAGAGCTGAATAGAGCAGCTCACTGCCATGAGGCAGTTCCTGGGCGTGAGGTTAATTCTCTGTGGTTACCAGCCAGCGGTGATGTAAAGAGTTGAGTAACAGTGAAATTATGTGATGCTTGGTGAGGAGAGAGATCAGGAACAAACAGGCAGACAGAGAGGAGACGGAGCAAAAAGACAGGGCACAGAGAATTTGGATGAGGCACAGGCGGAGTTATGTAAGTGGACAAACAGAGTAGAAACCAAACTGCTGAGCGTGCTTCCTGACTGATCAAATCACAGCATGTGAAAACATGCATTGTACTGTAATGTTTGGAGGAGAGCCTGGTTCTTGTTTGCATTATCACGTACTCACAGACGTAACAAAGCCAAGTAACATGAGGGTGAAACTGTTGACCCAGTGGTGCCTCTATGGAGTGTGTTTAAAACCAGGAGGTTGTTGCAGTTTGTCAGATTTGTGGAATAATTGTAGGGTGTGTTGTCTGTTGGATTTTGACTGACGTTGGTCTGCGTCACATGCGACCTGAACACATACACTTAACAGAACAATCTGGGTGTTGCAGGAGCCTTTCTGTAAAGCTACTCGATTATATTGTAGATGTTCATGATACAGTTCATGATTTTGGATTTAAATTTGTGTAATTGTCTTCTGCTTTGTAATATACTGTTATATACTGTTTGACTTGGACAAGTTTGTTCAGATGCAACCACAATTGTTCTCTTTTCGTTATTCTGGCTCCTTTTTTTTTAGACAGTGCTGCTGTTTACATGTCGCTCCATGTTTACGTATTTGATATTACCACATATTCATTCATTCAACGTTTTTTTTTAAATCTCAGAATATAGTATTGCGGCCTCATTTACAATATAGCTGAGACATGTCAAGAAACAATGATGATAAAAACAATAAAAAGGTAATTTAATAAAACCACATGACTTAAAGACTAACTGAAGGAATTATGTAAGAATTTAGGATAAAACAGTGGTGATTATATAATAAAACTCCATTAAGAATAATTAAAGCAAGTAAAATATAAGTCAAATGAATCAGCTAAAATGAGAACAGCTATAAGTAACATATGGTGAATTGTAAAATTTTAATCGCCCTAGAGGGCACAAATCAAGCATGATGGATGCTGAGGCCGAGAAGCAGGTGGAAGAAGATGAAAAGAGGATCATAAGTGATGAACGCTGGTATCTGGACCCGTCAGAGCTGAAAGCAAAAGAGTCCGTTCATGTTCTGGAGACAGACACCTGCAACACGTGACGAACCAAACCTGAAAACCTAAAACCTAAAGCCTAAGAAATGACTGATGATGACAGGTAACAATAGACATTAAAAGCTCAGTGTGTAGGATTTAGGAGGATTTAACTGCAGAAATGGAATATAATATTCATATTTATGTTTTCATTAGTGTATACTCTCATTAGATTAGAATGAGTTGTTTATGTGTACAGAGGGAGTAGGTCACCTGGTTTCTACAGACTTCTGACGGTGGCGTCCAGTACGAGGTACGTTTCTGTCACCTGCTACGTTTGTGTGGACGAGCTGAAATCCCCTTAACCAAAAAGTGCAAAAGCAGAAAAAACAGACTTTGGCTCAAATGAGGATCTTTTGTGTTTTTTGCAGCCATCATTATAGGAGGGTAAGACTAGAGGGATTCAGATGTTTGCTATCTGCAACTTCACCACTAGATACGACTAAATATCACACGTTCAATCTACTGTAAGCGCTTCGAGGTGACGGGTGCTGATAGAAGTTATCCTTCAGGGCTTCCTGGCGGAAAAGCTTTGTGAACTGTACGAGTAGGAAAGTTGACAGATGGAGGAGTTTGTCGTAGACGAATGGGTTGTCATGCAAGAGACTGGGGATCGTGTCCTGAGGGAGACTGTGATTTCTAGACTGTGACTTTTTATTTTCAGATTTTTCCATTATTATTTTCAGTGTTCAGTAACTATTTTGACTACAGGTGCAACGGCTCACAAATCTCCCTGTTTTTGAGTCATGGATGAGAAGTCGGCCTCCACTGATATTTGACCACGTTGACGTACTCCTGTTTTAGTCAGCACCGCGGCCCGGTGTACTTCGAGACTTCACCCTAGTTGTCTTGAAGGCAGCAGGCACATATTTTCTCAGTGTAAAGGTTTGAAAAGCAAATTGTATCTCACAGTGTCTGTCAGGTTTCGCCTGTTTGCATATAAAGGATTGTTATGGGATCAGGAACCATCTGCTGGTGCGGCCAGAAAATCAAACCGTAAAGTGCTTTTTTTATAGTTTGAAAAAAAAAAGTCTTAATTTACCCAGAATTGAAAGCAAATTCCTAAAGTCCTACTTAAGACTAATAGATTAGATTAACTATTATTATTATTGTTACTGAGAAGATTGAGCTAATGATTGTTTCCAAAGCTGTATCTAAGTCAGACTGTTAGTTAAACCTAATCCTTAGTCGGACTCTTTCTTTGTGAAACCAGCCCCAGGCAGGCAGTTGGCTGGTGTTTTGCATTGGAGCGGGACAGGAAAAGGGACAGTGTAGTTAGTAGGAAGATTCCTGCTGGGTTTGTTGGCTGTCAGGACGAAGAGAGGGGGAGAGAGTCGGGGGGGTGAGCAGGGGGCGGTCCATGTGGATATCGTCATTGGCATGTCAGGCATGGTGAACCAGTTTGGCTCCGGTCTCTTCTCCTCACTGCTCCCTCCCTCCATTCCTCCTCTTTCTCATTCTGTCCTCAGAGTCCTCAGAAACTTTTAGCACCCTCTCTCTTCTTCCTGTTCACCCTTCAAACACACGCTCTTCCTCCCCCTCTCTCTCTCTCTCTCTCTCTCTCCCTCCCTCTCCCTCTCCGTGTTATTTCTTCCGACCTTGCTCGATCCCTGACCAGTGGAAAATGTGATTGGAGGGCAGGCGGGTTAGTGGTTGTCGGGCTTCAGGCACCATGAGTGAGTATACTTTGTGTTTTTTGTCTAGTTTGGATTCTAAGAAGTTTGGCTAACGTCTGGTTTAAGTTTCTCCCACTGCTTCTATCTCTCTACCTTCGCTCTGTTTGTCTCAGTGAGTCGGTCAGCTGTTTCCTCCCTTCTACATAGTTCAGAGCGCTTCAGTGATGTCGCTTTACAAGTGGAAAGTTTTAAGATTTCTCCTGAAATGTCTGAAAGCTCAGTCACTGCCTGCATTCAGCAGGTAAAGAAATGTGGATATTTCTTTGGAGTTTTTGAAAGTTTACAATGCCGTGTTGTCGAAAAGTCAGCTTGTCTCTTTAACTGTTTCTTAGCCACACGGTGGTACTACTGTGTTGTATTAGTTTACAGGAGGTAGCCATGATGGAGTTTAGTAGCATTTCACTTGTATGTAAATGTCTTTGTTCTGTTTCTATAAGTCACATCCTCGTGACTCTACAGACTGACACAAATACCATGTGGATTTGGATTGAATCCAGTACATGAGATGGTTTACCCATCTCTCCTCAGTGACCTAATTTTAAGTTTCAGTCGAGTCAATGAGATACTACACTAGCTGAGTTAGTGCCTGTTTAGGTCAGCTGCTGAAGAGGGACTTTCAATGCTTACTATTAGTTAAAGTAAACTTTATATCTCTGAGATTCTGTGTTTGTTTTTCAGCAGCACATCTCGATAGCCTACAGAAAACCACAGATCTTGGCTTTGCCGTTTGTTCCAGTCTTTCTGCCTGTGTCACCGTGTCCACTGCACATATTAGTGAGTTTATTGCTCACATTGACAGTGTGACAGTGGCCTATTCTTACATATGAACTTGAACTTTCTTCGTCTGGTGGCTACTGCTAGTGTTGGCATGTCCTCTAGACTCTGCTCTTCATGCTTGGAGTCTATATTTACATTTAAATATTTGACTTGAACTTCTCATGGCAGATTTGTTCATTGATCCCAGTCCTTAGTTTAGTCCAGGTAAAACTAAAACTAAACTAACCCTGGGCCTATTGTGTGCTTTGTTCATACGGTGTCCCTGTTGGATGTAAAGCTACTGCAGTGAAGTAGTCTGTTTTAAAAAAAAAAAAAAAAAAAAAAAAAAAAAATA
>JAPQRN010000700.1:0-15688 GCA_037367275.1 Coranthus polyacanthus | reverse complement strand
ATCAAGAACTTTGAGTATCTTCTGGGTCTTCTCTCTGACAACTCCTCCCTTGCGTCTGATGATTACATAGAGTGTGTGTGTAAACTTAGGGATGGCCATTCATATCTAATCATACCTACAAATAATGTTCACCATTTTGTGTGTGTCCTACCAAATTCTGCAACAAGACTGAAACGATGAACTTTTCCAGAAACACCACACCTGTAAATACAAAAAGAAAAGAAAGAGAACATTACCCATTGAAAAACTGGATTAAAAGAAAATATGTATGGCACAGAACACGGTCAGTCTATCCTGTCTCTATGTGACCAGGTTCATTAGCGTACCGATGGAAGGAGGGGGGAGCTGGGCAGCAGTGTTGCTTTGTTTAACAACAGTCTGACATCAGACACAACTTATCAGGAAAATCATTTTAATACTGCCGTTGTTTTTGACTTATATAACCGCAGAATAACATTAGCGAGAAAATATTCGAGATACCAATCTTAGCTAGCTTAGCAGCTCGTATGTTTTTGAAAGTTACCAGGTTAACGAGCATGGCTAACTCCTGCACAAAGTCCAGAGACAGTCTGTAAAGTAGTCGTCTGTTCCACTAAACATAAATGTGCACAGTAACACACACAGCGACACAAATTCAAGCTCTTACCTTGTTTATAGGAGTTTTCCTGCACAGGTAGACGGTCTTTCGTTGCGAAGCGAGGTAATGGCGGACAGCACACCTCTCCACAGACCGAAGCGGCGTGACGTCACATAGTCACGTGACATCCAAAAACGCAGGTATAATGTAGAACTATGACTCAAGTCAACGTAATGCTTTTAAGTTTGTCCAGGGAGCGAGCAACTTGCTTTGAGGCAAAGTGAAAACAGCAGGTTTAAACTAAAAACCACCATGTTCCATTAGATCAATGTAAATATGTACTTTGAATGAATTACACCGATGTTTCACTTTTTTCAGTGTGTATTCTGTTGCACATGTAAGCTTTTACTGTCAAAAACGTGTTTTCTCAGGTTTTCAGGCCAAAAGAAGGTGTTTTCAGAGGTTTTTGAGTGAAACTTGTCTATTATGACAAGATTCAGTGTTATGTTCCAAGTTTAAGCTTTTACTGTCAAAAACGTGTTTTCTCTGGTTTTCAGGCCAAAAGAAGGTGTTTTTAGAGGTTTTTGAGTGAAACGTGTCTTTTATGACAAGATTCAGTGTTCTGTTGCACATGTAAGCTTTTAATGTCAAAAACGTGTTTTCTCAGGTGTTGAGGCCAAAAGGTGTCTTCAGAGGTTTGTGAGTGAAACTTGTCTATTATGACAAGATTCAGTGTTATGTTCCACGTTTAAGTTTTTACTGTCAAAACTGCCTTTACTCAGATTTTCAGGCCAAAAGAAGGTGGTTTTAGAGGTTTGTGAGTGAAACGTGTCTTTTATGACAAGATTCAGTGTTTTAAGACATTTCACCAGTAACAGTCAAATAACGCCTAACTTTATAGATGTTTTAGGTTTTGTATGTATTTGAGGGATCCTTTGAAGTTTGAATCCTAATCTGATTGTGTGTGCTTTTTTAATCAAGAATACAGCACAAGCCACTCTTAGGACTAATTACTGTATTCTGTGGCACATGTAAGCTTTTACTGTCAAAAACGTGTTTTCTCAGGTTTTCAGGCCAAAAGAAGGTGTTTTCAGAGGTGTGTGAGTGAAACTTGTTTTCTATGACAAGATTCAGTGTTCTGTTCCACGTTTAAGCTTTTACTGTCAAAAACGTGTTTTCTCAGGTTTTCAGGCCAAAAGAAGGTGTTTTTAGAGGTTTTTGAGTGAAACGTGTCTTTTATGACAAGATTCAGTGTTATGTTCCACGTTTAAGCTTTTACTGTCAACATGAACATGTCAGCTCCTCAGCACAAATCAAACACTTTACTTTTTTGAGTCCAAGTGTTCCCACACATATGACTGTGCTGTTTTCAGTAGCACTCGCTCTTCCTCCATAGCCCTCCCTAGCTGTCACTCACTCAGTCACTCACTGACACACAAGACTTTTCACTCACACACTGTCTTACACACAAGATCTCTCAACCACTCAAACTCACTCTCTGAACTGATGTATTGATCACCATCACTACTCTGTATTTATAGGTGTTTGTCTGTGTGTTTCTATGTATGTATATATGTGTTGCTTGTGCATGTCTGTGCATTTATGTGTGTGTCAGACAATGTGTATGTAAATGTATCTAAACTAAATCTAATGCTGTCTAAAGAAACTCTCCCTGGCTTTATTTATTTAGAACGACAGACACAGAATGACAGACACAGAACGACAGGCACAGAATGACAGACATGAAACAACAGGCAGAAGGACAGACAGAACGACAGACACAAAACGACAAACACAGAACAACAGGCACAGACCGACAGGCACAGACAAAGAACGAAAGGCACAGAACGACAAGCACAGAAGAATGACAGACAGAGAACGACAGACACAGAATGACAGGCACAGACACAGAAAGACAGGCATGGAACAACAGGCACAGAACAACAGAAACAGAACAACAGAAACAGAACGACAGACACAGAACGACAGGCAGAACGACAGGCAGAACGACAGGCAGAACGACAGGCAGAACGACAGGCACAGAGCGACAGACACAGAAAGACAGACACAGAACGACAGGCACAAAACAACAAACACAGAACAACAGACACAGACCAACAGGCACAGACACAGAACGACAGGCACAGACACAGAACGACAGACACAGAACGACAGACACAGAATGACAGGCACAGAAGCACAGACACAGACACAGAAGGCCAGACACACAACGACAGGCACAGAAGGACAGACACAGAACGAAAGGCACAAAATGAAAGGCACAGAAGAACGACAGACAGAGAATGACAGACACAGAATGACAGACATGGAACGTCAGGCAGAATGACAGGCACAGAACCACAGACACAGAACCACAGACACAGAATCAAAGACATAGACACAGAAAGATAGACACAGAACAACAGACAGATACATAACGAGAGACACAGAACGACAGCACAGAAAGACAGACACACACATAGAACGACAGACACAGACACGGACACATAGAAACAGACAGAGACACAGAACGATAGACACAGAATGATAGACACAGAACAACAGACACAGATACAGAACGACAGACACAGAACGACAGTCACAGAAACAGAACGACAGGCACAGAACCACAGACACAAAACCACAGACACAAAAAAAGAAACAGAACAAAAGACACAGGCACAAAACGATAGACACAGAACGACAGACACAGAACAACAGACACAGAATGACAGACATGGAACATCAGGCAGAATGACAGGCACAGAACCACAGACACAGAACCACAGACACACACACAGAGCCACAGACACAGCAAATAAAAACAGAGACACAGAACGATAGACACAGAATGACAGACACAGAACAACAGACACAGATACAGAACGATAGACACAGAACGATAGACAGAGTCACAGAACCACAGACACAGAACGACAGACACAGAACCACAGACACAGAACCACAGACATAGACACAGAATGACAGGCACAGACACAGAACAACAAATGCAGAATGACAAGCATGAACACAGAACGACAGTCACAGACACAGAACCACAGACTCAGACACAGAACCACAGACACAGAATGACAGACACACACACAGAACCACAGACACAGACACATAAAAACAGACATAGACACAGAACGATAGACACAGAATGACAGGCACAGAACAACAGACACATAAGAACAGACAGAGACATAGAACAATAGACACAGAACAACAGACACAGGCAGAGAACGATAGAGACAAAACGACGGACGCAGGCCAAGAACGACAGACATAGAATGACAGATACAGAAACAGAACGACACAGAACGACAGACACAGGCACAGAACCACAGACATAGAACGACAGACACAGATATAGAACGACAGACACAGAACCAGAGACACAGAATCAAAGACATAGACACAGAACGATAGGCACAGACACAGAAAGACAGACACAGAACAACGGTCAGATACATAACGACAGACACAGAACAACAGACACAGAACGTCAGACACAGAACGACAGAAACAGAATGACAGGCACAGAACCACAGACACGGAACCACAGACACATATAGAATGACAGACACAGAATGACATACATTGAACCACAGATACAGTACCACAGACACAGAACCAAAAAGACAGAAACAGAATAACAGACACAGATATAGAACGAGAGGCACAGAACAAAAGACACAGAACGACAGACATAGAACAACAGACAGATACAGAACGACAGACACAGAACGACAGCTACAGAACGACAGTCACAGACACAGAACCACAGACAAACACACAGAACCACAGACACAGACACAAAAAAAACAGAGACACGGAACGATACACACAAAAAGACAGAAACAGAATAACAGACACAGATATAGAACCAGAGGCACAGAACGAAAGACACAGAACGACAGACATACAACAACAGACAGATACAGAATGACAGACACAGAACGACAGCTACAGAACGACAGTCACAGACACAGAACCACAGACACAGAACCACAGACAAACACACAGAACCACAGACACAAAGAAACAGAGACATGGAACGATACACACAGAATGACAGACACAGAACAACAGACAAAGATACAGAACGACAGACACAGAACAACAGATAAAGAACGACAGTCACAGACACAGAACCACAGACACACAACCACAGACTCAGACACAGAACCACAGACACAGAATGACAGACACACACACAGAACAACAGACACAGACATATAAAAAAAAAGACACAAGAACGATAGACACAGAATAACAGACACAGATACAGAATGATAGACACAGAATGATAGACAGAGGCACAGAACAACAGACACAGAATGTCAGACACAGAACAACAGACACAGAAAGGCAGACACAGAACGATAGGCACAGAACAACAGACACATACAGGACGACACACATAGAATGACAGATATTGAACCACAGACACAGAACAACAGACAGAACCACCGACACAAAACAACAGACACAGACACAGAACAACAAACGCAGAATGACAAGCATGAACACAGAACAACAGACACAGAACAAAAGACAAAGAACGACAGTCACACACACAGAACGTTAGACACAGACACAAAAAAAGAGACATGGAATGATAGACACAGAAAGACAGACAAAGAACAACAGTCACAGACACAGAACCACAGACACAGAACGACAGGTACAGAACCACAGACACAGAACCACAGACACAGAATGACAGACATACACACAGAATAACAGACACAGACACATAAAAACAGAGACACAGAACGATAGACACAGAATGACAGATACAGAACGACAGACACAGAACGATAGACAGAGGCACAGAACAACAGACACAGAACGTCAGACACATAACAACAGACACAGAAAGACAGTCACAGACACAGAACAACAGGCACAGAACCACAGACACAGAAAGACAGACGCAGAACAACAGACACATACAGGACGACAGACACAGAATGACAGATATTGAACCACAGACACAGAACAACAAACGCAGAATGACAAGCATGAACACAGAACGACAGACAGAGACACAGAACAACAGACACAGAACGTCAGACACAGAACAAAAGACAAAGAACGACAGACACAGAACAAAAGACAAAGAACGACAGACACAGAACGACAGGCACAGAACCACAGACACAGAATGATAGACACAGAATAACAGACACATATAGAACAACAGACACAGAATGACAGACATTGAACCACAGACACAGATCAATAGACACAGAACCACGGACACAGAACCACAGACAGTCACAGAACAACAGACAGAGGCACAGAATGGTAGGCACAGAATGACAGAAACAGAATGACTGACACAGAATGACAGACACAGGCATAGAACGACAGAAATAGAATGATAGACACACACACAGAACGACAGATACCGAATGACAGATACAGAATGACAGACAGAACAACAGACACAGATACAGATCTACACTCACAGAACCACAGATCCACAGAAACAGAACAACAGACACAGAACGACAGATACAGAACGACAGACACAGGCACAGAATCACAGACACAAACACAGAATGACAGGCACAGAACGATAGACACAGAACGAAGGACAGAACAAAAGACACAGATACAGAACGACAGACATAGAAATGGGACGACAGACACAGAACAAAAGACATAGAACCACAGACACAAGCAGAGAACGATAGAAACAGGACGACAGTTACAGAAAGACAGACACAGAACCACAGACACAGAATGACAGACACAGAATGACAAAGACAGAAACAGAACGACAGGCACAGAATGACAGAACGATACGCACAGAGATAGAACTACAGGCACAGGAAGAGAAACGTAGAATGACAGGCATAGATACAGAACCACAGACACAGACACAGAACGACAAATGCAGAACAACAGGTACAGACACAGAATGACTGACACAGAACTACAGACTCACACACAGAACCACAGACACAGAACCACAGACACAGAACGACAGATGCACACACAGAACCACAGACACAGACATAGAACAACAGACAGAGACAGAGAACGGTAGACACAGAACGACAGACACAGGCACAGAACGACAGGCACAGAATGACAGAAACAGAATGATAGAGACAGATCGACAGACACAGAATCACAGACACAGACAGAGAATGACAGATACAGAACGTCAGTTACAGAACGACAGATAAAGAACGACATACACAGAACGACAAACACAGAATGACAAACACAGAATGACAAAGACACAGAACGAAAGATATAGAACGACAGACACAGGCACAGAACGACAGACACAGGCACAGAATGACAGACACAGAACAACAGACACAGGCAGAGAACGACAAGCACAGAATGACAGTTACAGAACAACATACACAGAACGACAGACAGAGATACAGAACGACAGGAACAGACACAGAACGACAGATACAGACACAGAAAGACAGACATACAACGACAGAAGTATGATGACAGAAGTATGAAAGACAGAGAGAGCTAGAGCCAGACAGATATACAGACAAAGACAGAGAGATAGACAGAGAGAAAGAGAGAGAGATAGACAGATAGACAGACAGACATGCACAGATAGACAGAAATAGACAGACATGGACAGATAAAGACAGACAGACACACACGAGAGAGAAGTGCACAAACACAGACACAGATAGAGAGAGAGATAGAGAGACAGAGAGAGAGACACACAGGCAGAGATAGACACAGACAGACAGACTCAGACAGACACAGACAAATACAGACAGACAGACACAAACAGACCGACAGACACAGAGAGAGAGAGAGAGAGAGAGAGAGAAACAGACAGGCAGGCTGACACAGAAAGACACAGACAGACAAAGACAGACACACAGAGAGAGAGACAGACAGACAGACACAGAGAGAGAGAGAGAGAGAGAGAGAGAGAGAGAGAGAGAGAGAGAGAGAGATAGACAAACATAGAGAGAGAGGCACACAGAGAGAGATAGACAGACAGTCTGACACAGACACAGACAGACAGACACACACAGAGAGAGAGAGAGAGAGAATCAAACAGACAGACTGACACAGAAAGACACAGACAGACAAAGACAGACACAGAGAGAGAGAGAGAGAGAGAGACAGACAGACAGACAGATTGACACAGGCACAGACAGACAGACAGAGACAAAGACAGATAGACAGACAGACACAGATAGACAGACACAGAGAAAAAGACAGATAAAGAGAGAGAGAGGGACACACAGATACAGACAGAGAGAGAGAGAGAAAGACGCACAGAGAGAGAGAGAGAAACAGACAGACAGACACACAGAAAGAGAGACGCTCAAACACAGACAGACATAGATAGACAGACAGACAGACTGACACAGACAGACAGACACAAACAGACAGACACAGAGAGAGAGAGAGAGACAGACAGACAGACACAGATAGAGAGAGAGATGCACAGACACAGACAGAGAGAGAGAGAGAAAGACACACAGACAGAGAGTAAGTGTCAAAGCTCGTCAGGCCACAAAACGTCCAAGATTTGTGATGCCAAAATTGTTGTTAATTATGCAGCGATGATGTGAAGATGAAGAAGGAACCTCTGCAGACACTGTCTTGCTTGCATATAGAAAGTTTATTACAAATAAGTATAGCATCAGATAACCTGGAGCAGACCCGAAGCCAATATGGAGTCCTCTGAATATCACTGTTTCTATCCCCACATACAGTATATAGATCTGGATGTTGTGGGGCTGTCGTGGGTGACATACCTCCTTAACGTGGCGTGGAGGTCAGGGACAGTGCCTCTGGCTTGGCAGACCGGGGTGGTGGTTCCTCTTTCAAGAAGGGGGACCAGAGGGTGTGCTCCAACTACGGGGGGGTCACACTTCTCAGCCTCTATGCCAGGGTACTGGAGAAGAGAGTCCGGCCGATAGTCGAACCTCAGATTCAGGAGAAACGATGCGGATTCCGTCCTGGTTGTGGAACAGTGGACCAGCTCTTGACCCTATACACGGTGCTGGAGGGTGCCTGGGAGTGTGCCCATCCAGTCCACATGTGTTTTGTGGACTTGGAGAACTCATTCAACCGCGTCCCTCTTGGTGTCCTGTTTGGGAGTATGGGGTCCATGGCCCGCTGCTACGAGCCACATCCAGTCCCTGTATGACCAGAGTCAGAGTTTGGTTCGCATTGCCGACAGTAAGTCATACTCATTCTTGGTGAGAGTTGGACTCCATCAGGGCTGCCCTTTGTCACCGATTCTGTTCATTATTTTTATGGACAAATAGTTTTACCAGTAACAGACAGTCACCCCTGGTTTTGGTTCTGTGTAATATGTGATAGGCTCAAAATAAAAAGGCTGTGATCTGTCATAACTGTATGATTTAATATTTTCAACCCTACATTAGCATGTTATCCATATATTTTTTATGCGAGTTAGCTGAATAACTCCCCTTTCTTATGTCATGCTAATTTGACCCTTTTTTCGCTATGACCTGAAAACTTCGACAAACATGTCTCCAAATGTATGCATGTCCATAAACAACATATGTATGTTTATGGACATACATATGTTTTAGAATCCAGTATTATTCTTGAATAAAACATAATGTTATGTTTGACAATTCAGTTTACTATTCTATTACATGTCAGTGTTCCCAAGTGAATTAAATTAAATTAAAAAAATACATTATATATTATACTAGAACAGTATTAGCATTAGTACATTTAATGAAAACAGGTTGTGTTTGTTATAATATCTGGTGTAATAGACTTTTTTTCCAGCAGACATTTTGACTCGTAAAGGTAGAAAACATAGATGTTATTGGTATCATTATAAATAAATGCATTCCACTCCATTGGTTTATGTGGAATTGCCTCCTGAGACAACTAAATGGAACAGACCCATTGCTGATGTTATCAGTAATACATTTACTTTGCATGGTGGCTCAGTAGTTAGCACTGTTGCCTCATACCAAGAGGTTTCTGAGCTTGATTCCCAGTTGGAGCAGGACCTTTCTGTGTCTTTTGTTTATACAAAACAGGATTTATTAAAATGGAGAACATTTCAATTCCTGATGTGGTTATTTTGTTACAAATTGTTTGTAAATAAGTATTTTACAATTGTATTATTTTTTGCTTAAAGAACTGAAAATGCGAAAGAAGTGTATTTTCAACATGAATCACATTCAGCCTATTTTTGCCTGAAAGTTTAATTTTGGCAAAGGAAAACTTTACTTTGTGGACAAATTGATGTTCAAAGGCTTAATTTTTGAGAAGGGAAATGATGCATCCTACTGGGCATATGGTTGCACTGCATATCACTCAACAAATTACAGTTTTTGTCTAGCTCCAAATGAGACAGAGGCAGTACCATCCTGATTGTGAAGCTTGTGTGGGCATACATGTGTATTCCGCGACTTCCCGACTTACAATCTCCAATTTGCTTCAGACTTTCAGAAAATAATGTTATCAGTCCTAATAAACACCATGCAAAATTTCAGCCATATACCTTGATTAGTTTTTGAGATAACTGTGCTTTAAAGGTTCTGTGTATATGTATCAGAGGTTGTATTAGTTATTTAAAATGATCAAATGCGTGATCCAACTTGTGTGTGTAAAAATCTTCCTTATTTAAATGTCTGTTGCCTTGGCTTCTCGGGTCCTCGCCTCGACTCCTGGGTTTGCATCTCTGGTGGGAGGGGCGAGGAGTCGAGGCGAGGACCAAAGGAGCTACAACCTAAGAATTGGGAAGAGGGGCAGGTAACAGCAACGGTTATGAGTGAAGCCTTGACTGCCAGTAAGGACAACCCTCACCAGTATATAACAGCTTTGAATGATCCATAGGATCTCATAAAATGTTAGCATGTTAGCTAATGCAACTTTGGATGAGTTTGGACTTTCCTCTAACTCAGGAACAGTACACAACACACAACATTTACCAATTAGAATGCAAAAAGGTGGCGTGCGTGTGTGGGAGGGATGGGTAAATTGAACCCCGGAGTCCTACAAGTTTTATCCTAAAACTGTGCCACAATTTAAGGATTGTGTGCCTTCAATCAAACCAGACCATATCTATCAGTGTAGCTTTGTGTGACATTAATGGCTAAGCTAGTGTGTTAATGTTGTGTGCTTCACTTTTAGGGACTGTGGAGGAAACTTTCTCCTCAGGATCCACAAATTCTCCTGACTCTTTTATCTCAAATGAGGACAGTCTTCTTCTCTTGTCTAACACTTTTATTAACAATATATGAATCTCAAATATTGCTTGTAGAAGGACCACTTTGGATCAGAAAACTGCAGTCAGCAAGCTGTTAATCTGCTGTCAACCTCCTCAAAGTGGATGCTGCTTTAACATTACACATGGCTTTTATTGACTAGATTGGAATGTGTTTACAAAAGATGAGGGTTAGCTGTGGTTTAGACTTTAGCTTCCCCTTCGATGGTGCACAGGCTGGTCCAAGCCTCTAGGCACACGAATCCTCCCCCAGGAACCGACACCACCCTGTAATAAATTCCTTTTCAATCAGATCTCTCCTTTATCTGTAATATAGCTGCCTTTAATGTTTCTGTTTGTTGTGTGTTAAAACAGCACCTCAAAATGTTCCTTTTCAGGTGTGAACATGTGAAACCATTCCTTTTGTCCACATCCTAGTCTGAACCCCCACGCTATGCATCTTCACACTGTGGAGTTAATACTTGAAACAATGATATCTAAATCATTCAGTACTAGGGTATACATTTCATCCAGTACTTTTCTATGCACTGTATATATAAAGCAGCACTTTACATCAGTGGAAAACATAAAATATCCCAACAGGACAATTTAGTGGAGAAATATGAATAATGAAAAGGAGACAGAGTCAGACACAGCAAGACATCCAAGGTTTCTTTGAGAAGAAATCACTGGACGCAGTGCAGTCCAGTACAGCTCAGAGCCACTATTCCACCAGTCACAACCAGCAAACTAGCATCCATGGATTTGTCAGCCCAGGTCAGAGGCAGCCTGAGAGGTCCAGTGAGGGCTACATGAGCAGTCATCTGTCTGCAGAGACAGGTGAAAGTTGGAAGATGAGCCTGTTATGTGATTTTTTTCCCCCTTCAGTTCATCAATTCACGCTAATTGCCTGCTAAACATATTAACCATGATAATCAGTGTTGGGGAGTAACTACTTACACGTAATGGAGTTACTGTAATTAAATGACCAAATAAATGCAATTGTATTCGGTTACAGTCACTAAATAAAATTTGTGATTACAAAGGGGTCATGTCTGAATATATTGTTTTCTGTAAAAAGTTTACATGTAATCACAGCTGACCATGCCAAAACAGGTGGACATGTTGACAGACAACAATGTTGAAATTCAACAATATTTCCTTCTGATGGCTTTAACATTACTGTAAAGTGCTTGTTTAAATTAATGTTTTAGTAATTAAGTTTTAATTAAGTAATTTAAAGTTGCTTTACTCATTTTGTTATCAGTATAACTAATAATGTGTAACCTGTTACATAGCCTTCCCAATACTGGTGATAACGGATTGTTTTAGATATACTACGTAATGAATGCGCCAATCAAACCTCAGAGGGAGACGAGGACCAGTCTCAGAGGAGACTTGATGACAGAGATGGTTCCGATTCTCAGGATAACAGTGAGGAACAGCACCGTCCAGCCCCAGTCTTCTCTGGAAAAAGACTTTGCTGTTCCTGTTGGACCTCAGGGTATATTGGCAAATGTCATCTTCCAAGTTTTAAGACCATTGCAGCATGGACACTTGATGATCAAATAACATGATCTTGTGTTTACATTTTTAGATATTTCACAATCCAGAGCAGTGGGTCCTGTGCAACCTACTTGATGTTTGGATGTTTCCTAGAACACCGCAAGGACAAAGTAGGGAGCATTTAATTCTACAGATTTCATGCTGAAAACATGGAGTGTGGAGAGAATTTGTTTGTCAAATTTGTTGTTTGTATTGAAACTACACTAAAAAGTTCAATAAAGCCTATGACATTTCGTATTTAACGATTTATTTATCCATGCAAATCCATGTTTTCTACACCAATTTAAAATGTGGTATTCATTCGTGATAGATTTTTCTAATTTCCCATGGGTCCCCCCTGAATGGTTATTGGTCCCCCTGTGCCACCCCATTTAAGAAATTCTACAATCACCCCTGAGTCGCAGAGGTGAAACATAAGGTATTGGGAAGAGCCCATCTGATGTACAGGAATTAGAGGAACTGTAAACACAACATGACGGAAGTGACTATTATCACCACGGCAAGAAACACCCTTCAGAGTCACAGAAGAAGAATAAAAAAAAGAGAAGCAAAACAAGAGTCAACATTGGCCTTGATTTTCTGTGCTGGAGACAGCTTTCAGTGACTAAAGGAATTAAGTCTGATGCTGAACTAGCTACATTAATTCATGACCGGTATATTTTCTGTGTAGTAATAGCTACTAAGGTATAAAGTGAGCTTTGAGTGCTAAATTAGCTGTTTGTAGATGGGTGATTCAAATCTTATCTGCTGAACTGAGACTGTTTTGTCTAAATATATTTAGTGGACATTCTGAGCTTGTTTCGATAATTCAAAACAGATTAGTCATCAGTCACAGATAGTTATTATTAGCAGTTTGGTCATACGGTATTTTGCGTATTTTCATTCTGCTACTGGTAGTTATGTTTTCCAATTGGTTCATGTTACTGTTGTGAGATGAGGTAAGGCTGGAAAATATATTAATCACTCTAATTTATGTAAACCATGTAATTTTACTGAAAAACTTTCCAAATGGAGTCAATGCATGGTTTTGCTGTGATTGTTACATTGCTAAAAACTGGGTGATCTAGAGGTGTAATGTAAAGTATAGACCTATACATGCAGTCAGTCCTAATGTTTAGTTTTGTTGAGCTGATGTGATATGATGAGATAAAGTAAGGTTGGAAAATATATTTATCATTACTGTAATAATAGTAAAACATGTTTCTGTCTCAATGTATGAAGGAGGCCCTCAGATGTCCACTCCAATGAAGAAAGGCAAGCACTGGATGTTGACACAGTGATGCTGACAAGTGAGCTTATAGTTCTGCAAGATCCTATTTATTTTACTTTGCAAACCTTCCATCTATCAAAACCACACAGGTATCTAAATAAAACCCCAGTATCCCCTCCGAGTATCCCTGTTGTTCATTTTTTTATGCTTTGCACGAAATAAAACAGCTACTTCTAATTGTTACATACTCTGCTTCTACACTTTTGTTTAGTTAGAATACTGTTTTGTTTTTTTACAGAGATGAGCCTCCTTCAGAAAAAGCCACCACAAAGGCAGGATGTTGAGCAAGACAGCTCTTATGAAGACCATCTTCCCCCAATTTCTATCCGATGTGTTTCTACTCTGATAGCACCAAAATGTTAATTAGTTGTGTATTAGAAGGTGTCTGGTGTGTGTTTTCTGTATCTTCTCAAAAGTGTTTCCTTCCTGGGTCTCTCTCCTGTACAGTACTCAGGTTTTTAAAATTACAGTGGCATCAGACAGTTTGGTTTCTGCTACCAATAGGCCCTTGTCTGCTTTCTTGCATGTTGATGTTTCTGACCTTCACTGGCATCTTCTGTGTGAAAGAATGAACAAATTCTTCCAGTAAGAATAATGTGCATCACTTTTATATATTACAGGTACAGAAGACTTAATTAAATTTTAAAAAATGCAGAACTCTATATTGTTTATGCATTGAAGCCAACAAAGACATATGTCTACATTCCAGAGCTGCAGACCAAAGTGAAGACTGGAATCAGATTCTGGAATGTCCAGAAAGCTGAGAGGACCCAGAAAGCTTGGTCCAGTTCTGTCTGTACCACCCCACTAATGGAAGAGCTACTGTAATGAAAATTATGATGTTCTGTAGGACGGTTTTGTAAACCAATGTTATGAGACAAGTGAATATCCCATTGTAGAGGTACATGATATTTACGTTGGTCCTGAAGGGGTTGCTGCTGCAGTATCTCTGCGAGCCTCTCTAGAGGTCCTTTATGCAATGTTGGACACCTCTGCACCTCACATCACTCTGAGAGTTGCTGATGGTGGTGAAGCCAAAACTCTGGGACCCATGATAAAACGCTGTCTTACTATTGTGGCTGAGACTGTTCACAACAAATGCAAAAGCCACAGCATGAATGCAAAAGTCACAGCACGAGCACAAAAAGCCACAACACAAATGCAAACACCCACAACAGAAGTGAACTTACCACAACACAAATGCAAAAGGCCACAACATGAATGGAAACACCCACAACGGAAGTACACTCACAACAGAAGTTAACTTTTTTATGTGAAATGAATGGCCATCTGAAAAAGTAACTGAATGGCCAAAAATACCTGCTAATGATGCTAAAGCACTTGGAGAGATTGCTGATTTTCTCAAAGTCTGTGCTGAAGCCTCATGTTAAAGGGTTGTCAGTCCTAAATGATTGTGAAGAAAATCACAAACTTCTGAAGAAGCTCCCTGACTGGATGGTGTATAGATGGAGTCGGATTGTTGTTGAAGATCTGGATCGATCGGGTGATTATCCGTTCACTGAGTTCATGCAAAAGGAAGCCAGAATTGCTTGTAATCCCATTACGTCACCTTTAATGATTAACATGAAAACAACAGATGAAAGGATACCAAAGAGGGCTAAAGTATTGAAAACAAGCACACATTTAAAAGGCTCTAATTTGGTGACCCAGGAAAATGTTTAGTCTTATAGTGATTCAAATTGTAATCCTTAAACACAGCGATCTGTGCTCCATGAATTCTGTATAAGTCGTTACCTTTGACTTCAGTAAATAAATACTTACATGTCCATGTCTTGTTGAAAATTCTACATTCTGTATCAAGCTTTTTAACAGAAGCTGATCTTTGAGAGCTAAAAGTTAACTCACTTCTTGTAAACTTAAGTTCGCCGATACATTACAGCAAGGTGCGCACGCATGCACGTCAGATGAAAACCGTAGCAGTCACCTTCAAAATAAAAGCATTGCAGATATATTGCATGCATAATTGATCATATTTCCCCAATATTAGCTTCTCTTCATTGGCTTCCAGTAAAATCTAGAATTGAATTTAAAATCTCGC
>JAPQRN010000699.1:0-15697 GCA_037367275.1 Coranthus polyacanthus | reverse complement strand
TGTAAAGCCCTTTGAGGCAAATCTTGATTTGTGATATTGGGCTATATAAATAAAATTGAATTGAAATTGAATTGAATAGGATAAAATGTATTTCATAGCTATAGTTTAAGCAGTCTGATCCCTGGTTATTTGTATTCTTGTATTATAATCTTTTCTTACCAACATGATTAACATGTATGAAATTGCAGTGAATATCACCTTTGCACTATTTAGCCCATTTTGATTATAACACATCATACCTACAGGAAAAACAAGTAGTGTTTTTATATCAATCATTAACTGGAGTCCTGAATGACAAACCATAGAAGTCAGTGTTCAGAATTCACACGAATACTTAATGTTCCTTTCTTACTTCAGGTGGCATGTTTAACATTCAGGAAAGTGTGTGTCTGGGTCACATCCCTGGTTCATTCCCTGGTTTGAGTCTGACACAGAGGAGAGAAATTCTGACACCATCATGTATCCATATTCCATCATTTGTTTTTCTTCTTTTTTTTGTTTTTGTTTTTACTTTTTATTTATAATTTAATATTATTAACAACAACACAAAAACAGTAGGGTGCTACATACATTTAAATAGCAATGGTAAATTATGTCTGATGTTCTATTAAGAAACTTCCAAGAAGGTAGCATCCTCTTCCTCTGCAATGCAAAGGTTGCCCTTTTCTTCCATTTTTTGAAAAAGTCTGCTCTTCTAGATCTCAGTGAGAAAGTCATCTTTTCCATAAAAAATATCCCGTTATATCCATCCATTGCTTAAGGCTGGGAGGTTCTTACTAGCAATAAACAAAAAACAAGTCTTTGTTATTAAACATATCCTCCCTCATTACAACAAAATAAAGGAGCTTATCATAGTGGGGAATTTCAAGAATCATTTTTAACTGATAACTGTGTTATCTCTGTGTTTAGTTCTTTTCCCATTTTGTTTTAATGTATTCCATATTATTTCCTCTCTGTTTCTGAAGACCCTGAGATAATTTTCTTGCCGCTCTTTTTTTAAGCTTTAGTCAAAATGTCTGTCACTGCATTGCCCTCCTCGGACATTTCTGGTTTCATCTTTTTTTATCGTAACCCCTGATTTGTAGGTGATTTTAAAAAATCTTCATTTTTTAAATCAAACTCCTTTTTCACTTCTTCAAAACTTTTGAATATTTTCCCATGAGTTAGTGTACATATTGCTGTTACCCCTTTATCATTCCACTATCTAAACACAGCATTACTGGTTCCCAGTTTAGATTTGGGATCCAGGGCAGGCCAAATTAATATTTTAATATTCCTCTCCATATTATACTCTTTCACGATTTTACTCCAAATAATGTTTTCTTGATAAGTAGGTTATTGCCCTCTTGGCATAATTTATTCCCTTTATCTCCTAATGTTGCGTCGATTTGATAATTTTCTATGTTGTTTTCTGTCTTTCCATCTTGTCCAGTACAAGGGGCAGCATGCACATACTAAAAATTTCAATTGAGCTGTGTAATAATATTCCCTCACATTAGGCAGAGACATTCCACCTTCATATTTGTTTAAAATTGTTTGTTTAGTTGAAGAGTTCTATACCTGACCCTTGGTTTTATGCCACCCCAATTTCATATTACTTTCTCCCAGGATTTAAATTGTGTTTCAGGGATTATATGTGGGATAGATTGAAACAGGTATATCGGTGGTAATACATTCATTTTGATGACCTCAATCCATGTACTAAAATCCAAATTAAAAGATGACCACTATCTGATGTCTTTCTCAATGTTGTTAATCTGACTATAGTTGATTGCAAACACTGTGTCAGTATCAAGAAAGAATATGAGTCCTGTGAATGCTCAATTTCATAATAATAATAATAATAATAAAATAATGACCAAAGTTTTCTGGGATCGCCATTAAGTTAGGCAGTAGGTTCTTGGTAAAATATTTGAATACACTGTAATGACTGTTATTGAAAAACAAATTTCTCCATAACTTAGTACAAGAATTTTCAATTGACACAGTCAAAGGCCTTGTTGACGCCAATAATGTAATAACAGCCGATAACGTAATAAATTTGCCCTTTTTGAAATGTAATAGGCCATTAACGTAATAACTGGCCAATAATGTAATAATAGTCCTGAACCAATAACGTAATAACTTTTGGCTAAAAACGTAATAATTTATTATAATAGTATAATTTATATAATAATTAAAAGTAATAATTTATTATGTTATTGGCTGCTTATTACGTTATTGGCCTGGTAAAAGAAAAAAAACTTTGCAAATGTAATAACTGAGCCAACAAAGTAATAATATATATCTGTGATAAAATCTCTCACTCATTCTCATTTGCAAACATAGACAATGGCATGATATGAAATATATATGACATGTAACTCACTCTTGAAGACAGTAAAACAAATTTCACTCTTAAGGATTTTTTGATTTCCCATAATTGACCACTAGATGGCAATGGTGTGACATTGACTTTTTTCAATTGTTCAGAGGTAAGCAGTGATCAATTTTCTTTGATGTTGATGTTGATTGATTGAACAGTTGATTTTGTTAAAATTCTTGAATGTACCACACACACTATCTTATATAGTTAGTGCAAGAGGATATAACATTATTGAGAGTGTATTCAAAGTTATCTGACTACAGCTAGCTAACTGTTGGCTAGTTATTAGCATATTAACTCTTACAGTTTGATAATATCAGGGGGTATCAACCTTTTTAAAGAAAAGTGTGTGAGTATGTGTGTGCGTGGGTGTGTGCATGCGTGCATGTACGTGTGCATTGTGGGTAGGACAAACCCTCAAGAGATTAAAAGTGTCTGCCACTGCATTGAAGGACCGCACTGGGTAGGAACTGCTACATGAAAAGGGACGTATATGTTTAGAAAGAATAACCGTGTATTACCCTTTAATTGAATCTTTGTAGCTCTTGCCTGCTGTTGTACATATACTTATGTTACGCCATTTAATATTCAGAGTCTACAGTTTAAAGAAAAGTATGATATACCTTAATCTTTAACACAATTGTATGTATTTCACAGATCTGAAAAGATGAGAATACTGCAAACAATCTTTGTCCTCTCCTGTATCATCTGGGAATGTGCAGGACATGGACAGAGACAAATGCCAGATGACGCTTATGATGTGATACTCAGTGGATGAATTCAATATTCCTGTAGCAGAGAGAGCAAGGATCCAGCGTGCTGCACTTGTTCGACTGTGGCGGAATAGGCAACATTATGCCCTCAGTGAGGATGGCCAGACAATTACACACAACGGAAAACTAGTAGCTAGGAAGTCAACTATCGCTGCAGTTGTGAACAAGGCTCTTGATGAAACCAAAGGTTCTGTTGCAAGAAAACTGAACATACAACTTCGAGAAGAATACTCTGGCATCAATTGAGCTAGTATTCAAGACTCATTGGACAGATCAAGATGCTACCAACTGCATAAGGCTACCTTTGAAAACAAACACATTCCAAAATCCATTAAAGCCAAAGCAGTTCAAGTTCGTCACCAGATAGACCTGCTTGACATGGGCAAATGGAGAGTCAAGCATTCTAGAGCTACGTATCGGTACATCCTGACGATAATAGATGTATTTAGCAGATACACCTGGCTAAGACCATTGAAGGGCAAACACAGCACTGAGATTGCCAGACATCTTGAGGACATTTACACTGAGCATGGTACACCGAAGGTTATACAGCATAATCAAGGAAAGGAATTCAAAGGTGCAGTAAAAAAACTCATGGAATCCCATCAGGTGAAAATAATTCAGAACTCGCCATATCATCCCCGAGCCAGGGTAAAGTAGAGAGAAGCCACCGTGTACTCAGGAAAAAGATGATGTACGACTTAGTCAACTATCAACAAGAAAGAGTCAACTGGGTCCAACATTTACCAACATATGCCAGGATAATGAATGAAGACCCAAAGGAGGTTTTGAGCTGGATGTCTCCTTTTCAGGTGTACTATGGAAGAAAAATTCAAAGATTGTCCAACAGGTTAACCTGTTCCCCAGCTGAATTTCCTGAAGAGCAATGTCTACCACAACATCAAACACTGCCCACCCAAAAGCATAGACTTTTGTTTGAAGATAAGCGAATAAAGATTAGGAGAAGGGCACAAAAGGCAACACAGCGCTGCACACAGCAAATTACTTAATCGAGAAATCATAAAACCTCTATATATAGGGTAAATGACAATGTGTTGATCAGAGTGAAGAGTGGTAATCACAGAGTTTCAAAAAAACATTTCTTCACCTTCTTTCTATGTGTAGAGTATATGTGCATATTCAGTCATTCATAGAAGAGTGGACTGTTGGTCTTCTTCTGCACTCTCTGAATGTCCTTCAAGTTTTTATTTGGATTTGATTGTGGCTTTTCTCAGCTCTGAGAGAAAGATGTCTGGGGGATGGGGGAACAAATGGAGCATCGTGGATATAAAGCGGCTGTCACACTTGATCCTGTCTGGAATTCACTGTGCTCAAACCCAAACAATGACTTCTTCACTCTGCCAAGAAATATTAAATACAGTAATTGCCTGTCACAGCAGCTTCATTCAGTCATCCCAGCAGCTGAAAAGAGTGAGGGAGGCATACAAATTTTTAAGGCCACCTTTGATAACCAAAAGCCTGCCAGTGTATCCATCCCATTTCCTTGTGTCAATGTTGGGTGTTTAATAGGGATTTGGGCTGATTCAGGGTAAGCAGAGCTCGGAGAGTCGATACACTGTTTTCCTGGAGAGCCCTGAAGGGTTTAAGTAGAATTCAGCACAAAAATAGAATAAACAAGCAGACAGATTTTGGTAAATGAAATGTCAATTACGCACTTTTGTTCCAATGAGCCAATTTTGCTCCTCATCGAGCCGAAGCTGTCACTGAGAGCTGTTAAAGTCAACAGGCCTGTCTTATTAGCACCCTGATCCAAATGAATTTACAATGTCATTCTTTTCCACAGTCAAAAATCATGTCAAAGTGATTAACTATGAATATCGTTTTATAGTTGTGCGGAAAATAATTACATGACCTTAGTGATAAATTCAGATTAATCTCCAGACATCAGCTGTCAGCTAATTGTCATATTCTACAGGTGTGAGTTTTCCCACAGCTCATGATGAATTTTAGTTTCTGCTGTCCAACCAGCAGTCCCGAGCACAAAGATATTCAGAGGCTTGCACAGAGACTAAGAACACAAGAAAATATTCACATTTGGGAAACTAATTAAGCCAAAATCCTGCTGTCACACAGGACCGCCTGTCTGGTTTCAAGTCACATGACTTCTGGACTACAATTGGCTATTGAAGCATTATAACATCAAATAGCTTTCAAAACAAAACTGATCAGAGGACGGACGACTTCAACAAAAATTAGCATGATGAAATCTACCTAAAAAGACAGAAATCTCCTTTGAGTAAAATGTACTGTATGTGTACTTTGAGTTTTTAGTTAGGCCAATGTCCCATTGAATATCAAGGTTGAGATGTTTTGGCTTCTCTATGTCCATCTATATACAATCTATGATGTGTATCCTGCTTTAGAGACAGTTTTTACAGAGGAGTATGGTGATGAATAATTGAAAAGTGGTTTTACAGAACATTATGTGATATTACAGTGAAACTTACCTCTGACATTTTGCATTGAAATGTTAGAATTAGTTCATGAATTCTTGACTTATTGCCAAAAATGTATTTCAGTCAGGACCACTCTCGTCAAAAATTAAGTATTCATCTGCATTAGTTATATGTATTTGATGGTATGGCTCTGTTCTGGGAGCTCCCTGCCCTTCCATGTGCATACGTGGAAACCTAAGGAGGAAGTGCACACCTCCCTGCTCTTCCATGAGCATACATGGAAGCCTGGGCAGAAAGAGCAGCATCAAGACCCCCATAGGGAACAGAAGAGAGCAAGCATCAACTGACAACAAAATGGCACTGATTAAGTCAGATACAGAATGAAAAGAAGAACAGCAGCAATGGCAGCTGGCTGAAGCAGCAATGATAGCTGAGCAGTGTAAATATGGCATCCTGAGTAAGATTAACCAATAGGATGTGTGAAAGAGTATCAGCTGATGAGTCAGCTGATGTGGCTGACATTGAGATCAGCTGCTGTCAGTCATGTATTGATATGTGGGCTGAAGCTTGACTTCATGGCCTGCCTGAACTAACGCTATGTTCCATTTTATTAGATCACAGTGATCCATCAAATTGTAATCAGATCTTTCTAGAGTCCAATTCAATGTTTGTGTCAAATTTTAAGAAATTTCATCAAGGCATTTGTGATATATCATGTTCATGAAAATGGGATGGACAGATGAACAACCTTAAAACATGATGTCTACAGTCAAAACTGTCCTCAATGCAGAGGTTGTAAGACTTAATGTCATTTTTCTTACCAATACAATGAATACATAAAATCTTCGGCTTGATAATTTTTTTTGTTTTTCACGGGTTTTTCACAATGTTTTCCTAGCATTACTGATATTGGTTTCAAAAATCATAGCCTAATAAACATATGGGATACTTGTAGACTACTGGACACAATCCACAAGTGTTGTGGACAGTCAGATCATGCCATCTTTTTTTAATTTCCTTTATAGATTGTGCCTTTCCCCCCGACCACAAAGCAGAAGTCAGGATTCTGGTAAGGACTGCTGTGGGTGTGGGTGCCTGTGCGTACATGATGTGTTTCCATGAGAGAGATGTTTGCTTTTTAAATTTGTGTTTGCACAATTCTCACGGAACGATGTTGCGTGATGAACATTGTTCATCACAGAACATCATCTGATATGGATTGCTTTAAGTCATCCATATCAGATGACTTAAAGCAAGGCAATTTTTGTTCATACTACACTTTGATGTGGGTTGTGAGTATTGTCGTTGTTATTGAGAGGAAATGACAAGTGCTCTTGCAACCAGGAGAGTGGATGTGCTTTGAGCAAATCCAGGACTGTCATCTCACACATTTTACACTTTTCACACACTCTCATGTCACACATCCATTATTTCACGCAGTGAGAAACAAACACATAACTGATGACATTGTGCTGTAAAAAGAGGACACTGACCATGTACAGACAGAGAGTTCAGATTGTTCAGAACAATCAGGTGCAAATATCCACAAATCTGTTATATTATCGCCTATAGGGATCTTATATTATAATGCTGCTCCCTCTCCACTCATACCGGTATACTTTGGTTACAAGGATGCTATTGTGTCTCTTATACTCCGAAACTCTCATCCTAACCAGTAAGAGGCTTTAGGATAGTATGTCTCCATAATATCACGACTGTCAAATGTAGCTCAAGGCTGAAATCTTGTAATGTAACATAATAATAATAAACACAAAAAACATAATTTTTATGTTTGGTTTACAATATATTGGGTTGGCAACACATCTCACCTCTCTCAAATCAGGGTTAGGGAAATCACAGATTTTCAAGTTTTTAAAGATGAATGTTATACTGTTAGATCAGTCAGAGAATTGGATACTTCTGTTTTTTTCTTTTTTGTTGGATTGTGGCCTCACACTCAGACATTTTTGTTAACAAACAGTATATATATACAGCTTCATTCTTTCTGAAATGATTTGATTGGCTGTATGCACAAATTTCTGTTCATGACATCAAAGAGGAGGCACAGTCATTAAACAAACAATTGTGCAAAATGTAAGTGTAGTCCATTTGGATACAGACTGTTTATACCTGAGCTCAGTCTTTAATTCCACAATCAGGTGCATTGTGTCTACATATTCCACTGCAGAACTCTAATCCACATGTCTTTTCTAGGCTTGTGAAAACAGTGCATGTGTATGTGTGGCCACTGGGGCGTGATGAGCCCGGACGCTGTCACATCATCCCTCCTCAGAGCCCACCGAGTTTACGCTCAATCACTTCCCATCTGTCTCCCTGTCACACACAGCAGACAGGTGGGGAGATGATTCATTGAGCTTCTTTCAACCAATGAGACTCCAATGAGGGGAAGTGATTTACACCATGGAACTCAGAGCAGTTAGGAGGCTAACAAGCTCCAAGTACACTTTGACAGCATATAAATTCACATTTCATAGAAGTAGCACGCATCTGATTTTTTTTGTATTATTATTTGGGATGTGTGTGGTGACTTTAATATACAAGGTACACTCAGGGTTGAATAGTTTGATTCCAGACATTCAGGCCAGTTGAAGTCATTTCCACAGTATAACACAAGTGTGACAGACCAGATTACAAAAGTGCTTTTGTTTAGGCTGGGTGGCAATAGTGTTTGATGTCTATGTTGACCATCTAGATACATGCTTCACCTATTATATGGCTTCATATTCACTTTAATTTTAAAACTGCATTTTAAGTGTTTTAGCAAAGTTTCAGAAATCTGTGTCCTTTCTAATGCAATGCGTATTACATGGCCAGGGAGGGTGAACACTGCAATGTTTTTGTCAAGGGAGTGTATGTCTTTGAAGAGGGCAATATATATTGCATAGTTCATTTTTACCAAGAAACAATATTTCAACTTTATTTGGAATGTTATTCCAGACATATTGCATCCTTAAGTAGTCAAATTCAGATTCAGATTTAGATAAACTTTACTAATCCCCAGGGGCAAATTAAATATCCATCGCCTCAAGAAAAGAAAAGAAAAGAAAGCAAAAAAATTAAACAACCTTAAAACTGTTTGCCTACTTCCTCTGATGTACATTTACATCATGTACATTTTGTACAGAGTTTTGAGTTGTTTCACTGTTAGTTATTGATTGAGGTTTGCTGACTTTCGTTGGTCTATTGCACTACAGCACATTCTACACACATTATTTTAACATAAGTTTAATTCAGTTCCATTGTTTCTTCAGATGCTAGACAAATTTTACATGTCAAAGAGTTTTTTCAGCTTTTTAATATATCATTCAGGCCACAACAGTTTTACTTATTTCATATGTTTAACCAATTTAGACCAGTCATTTGATTTAGTCATATTTTTTTTAGTTTTACAAGGTTTTCTTCCATAGTTTTTTTCACCTTCTGAACCAACTTCTTTTCACTTTAACAATGGTACTAGGAACTGGATTTTAAAACATACACAGTGCTTCACAAATGTATTAGACCACCTGTCATAAAAAGGAGAAAACATATCAGCATCATGAAGTGCTTTAATGCAGACTCTTTCATTTTCAGTGAGCTCTCAGTGTTTTACCATTTTAAACAGGAATGAGGAATTTCAAACTGAATTCACTTTTTTATACCCAAATTTGAGCCAGCTCACTGGGCTTCTCTTCTCTTCTTCTCTCTTCTTTTTCAACCATTAAAACAAATGTTTCTGTTCAGGAATGCAAGGGGCAAATTAGCATGACGTGAGAAAAGGCAGCCTGATGTATCAAATTAGGATAAGGAGAAATAATTGCTTTAATAACTACTTTAAGCCATTAAGCCATTTCAAATTCAGCCATGATTCAGCTGCATTTCAGCTCATTCAAGCAAAGACTTCAGCTCTCAGTAATCACACACAATCTCTAGAGAGATTGCAATTTTGCCTGTTATTTTTATTCCTTTAGTTTCACTATGAACTCCTGACCAGTCAGTGACACCTGGCGGCACCAACTGGTCTTTACTAAGCCTGGTCTTAACTGCTAAGTCGGTCTTTGTTAAGACCAGTCTTAAGAATATACTTTACGTTAGTTGCATTAAGTGGACTTAAGCCTGGTCTTAACTATGCCCGGTTTTAGCGATGCATGTTCATGTGAATGTCTAGAGCAGTGTGTGTTGCTAGGATACATTGTTAAAAATCTCCGTCTCACTAATTTCTATCATTTGCGGCAGCCAGGGAAGACCAAAGAAAAAATAATGGTAATTTTACACTGAAATTAGGGAATGCATTACATTTTACATTAAGTATAAGCGCAAACTGACTAATAAATAGTTCAACTGAATTACAACAAGAGGAACAGTTGATCTGGAAGGAAATACCAGAGGTCATAAAGTTCATTCATTACATATCAGGGAGGCAGCGGTTCAGTACTAGTAACTCCCTGCTGGTGACCTGCAGTGGACTTGGTGCACAGTGATCACATCTCCACAGTGTTTGTTCACTGCTGGCGTAAAAACGCAGTACTGCTATCAGCTGTAAAATGGGTGATAATGTTGCATTGTTGGTCCGACATAAACTGCAAGTCGAGTGACAGCCCTTCAAGAAGTTCAAACACATCTCTGACAGAATGGAAACCTATCAGCTCCTCATTGCGGTACATATCCAGTAGATTACAACCGTTGCTCCAGTGTGTAGTAAGAGGAGTAATGTAGTTAGCTTAGACTGTATAGCAGGACATAGTCACAGGTAGACACAGGTCTACAGACTGACCACAGCTCTACAGTCTGACCACATATCTATACAAATAAATAAATGTGAAAAAATAACCTACTAGGGCTGATCCCTTCATAGGGAGCAGAGGTTTACAAGCAGCACTTGAACACAACATAAACCCTTGGTAATGGAGGTCTGTAGTAGTTAATGAGTGAGTTTTTCCTGCCATCACAATTACTATCCAGATTTCCAGTCATTTTATCCTGGCACATGTCATGTAAACCTTATATACATGTAGTAGGTTATAACAGAATGTAAATGCCTGTATGCCAATGTTCCTAAAACTATTTTGTCATTCTGGCCAGTGTTATAAATAAAATGTTCACTGAAGCAAATAAACTTTGTCTTTCTTTTAGTTTGCAGTATTTTCACAGTTTTAGTACCTACTAGGGCTATAGCCATAGTGACACCTTACAGTGTTAATATAGAAACAACTAATTATTATGAAAGTTATGGGAGAGTTAATGTGTAAAACTGTACACTAGTGTTGAAAACAGGTGACACTGATTAGTGTTATGGAGTGTTAAATATTAACTACATAAAGAATGAATGCTTACTCTGTATTAGTGTTAAACACTTCTAAAAGTGTAAATCAACACTTATTTATATTCAGCACATATTTCAAGAGTGCTGAAATGAACTCTGACAGTGTTAATTTGTGCATACTGATTTTGCTGTGCAAGCTTGAGACCCAAAATAGTAATTTTATGTCTCCTTGGGACCCAAACTTACAAAAATATGTCATGAAATGCCACAGATCTACATTTTTACTGAATCCACTGTTGAAGCACTGTCTCTGAAAGTCTGTCTTTTACGTTATTTTTTGTCTTTTTGTATCTTTAACTACATATTAATCTTGTTCCTCCTTATATATTGTTTTTGTCTTGTTATAATAATAGTAATAATAAACTTTATTAAGCACCTTTCTAAAACAAATGTACAAAATGCTTTACAAAGTAAGGTGACACCAGAAATTAAACAAGACCTCAGTAAAACAACACATAAAAACAGCAATAACCATACAATACCCTGAAACACAAATAAAAACCATAAGGAATGAGTAAAAATATAAACTGCATGGATCAGAAGAACATCGGTGCTGCTGTTTGCTTAAACAATTTTATGTTAACTTGGCCAGTCATTAACCCTATAGAGGTTTAAAGTGGTATAACAAGTAGGACTAGCTAGTTAGCATGCTAACTGCTATAGGTTTCTCTGAAATACAAGACATTGACTTCTTTGATGTGACATTAAAACTTTCTTCACACTCTAATGATAATTTTTGTTCATTTGGAACGGTTTTAAATCAAACAAATTCTACCTTTAACATAACTCTAACCCTTGAAAGGAATCTTAACCTTCAAAATGAATGGTTTACATTATGGAGACATGCAATTCATCCCCCAAAGGGCACCACATAAGTGCCAGTGGAAACAGATTCATGTCCCCACAATTTAACAATACTTATCTGCACTAAACACACACAGACTGTGAGCATCCCCTGTGGTGGCTTGTTCACAGCAGCCTCAGCACATGATTACACTAGACAACATCATGTCAACACATCGTTTCACATACACAGACACACACACAGACAACACGATGCAGCACACAATGACACACCACATCAGGCAAGTCTGTAGATCAATTAGCCTCCTTTACATCTATCATTATCAGGAGATAATTTCCTCCTCCCACAGAGCTCCCTTCAGTCAGCTGATGAGCTGCAATCACACATTTTAGTAAATAATAAACAATACAAAGAGTCACAGCTAACACAGAACATGTTGAGTACAAACACAGACTGGTATCTTACCTTCATGCAGATAACAACTCAGTGGCTAGCTGTCTGTCAGCTTTATTACCAGGCACCCAGCCTGAGGCTTTTTTAGAAAAAACAAAACTAATGAAGGGATTTTACTGCATTAGCATGTCAGTCTTCACATTGTGTCATTAAATCTATATTTTTTTTAAAAAAAAAGGATAGAGGGCGAGTGAAACAAACAAACTGAAAAAATTCTATTAACTTTAGCCGTCAGTTTATACATTGACCCATGACAGCTGGAAAATTATTTATTATCTCACATTTATAGAACTAATTATTTTAGTTAATAATTAACTTATTTAATTAAGTTTTTTGCCATATTGTTTTTTTTTCTTCTTGTGATATCTCTTTATTTAAAAGGGTAGATGAGGGAATTCACATTAAAAAAACAGTCACTGTATACAATTTTATTACTCTCATTATCCCTTTTTTAAGTGTTTTTAATAAAAAATGTTTTATAAAGAACACATTTATAAAGAACATGTAGGGATGCATGTTGCCAAAAATAAAAATTTGAAATAAAATGAAATTGTAGGTAGAGACATAATAACTATAACCAAGGTGGCAAAATACAAAATACACATATATAAAAAAATACAGATATATAGCATAAATGTGTCTATAACGGAAAGAGCAGTGGGACAATCCCTCTGTATCTGAATGAACAACTGTTAGTTCCTTAATTCCATGAGGTCTGGTTATGTCCTTTGTGCATAAGAAGCCCATTTTGACCATCATTTATTAAATGTCTGACTCCACTGTGTATATTTCATTAACTAGATCTTTCCATTTTTCTATTGTGGGGGAGTCAGGAAGCAGCCAGTGGTGAGTGATTGTTTTTTTTATAGGCAATTACTAAAACATCAAATAAATATTTACTAAAGTGTCCTTAATGTAAGTCTGCTTTGGCTCGAAAAAATGTTTGGAATTGGAAAGGAATTTTTGTATTAAGTATACCTTCCATTGTTTTATGTATCTCTGACCAAAACAGTTTTATCACTTGGTCGTAGTTCTCATTTCCCACACAGTCTCCAGCATTTTGAGGCCTCTTCTGATATGTATGTTTTTTGTTTTGGAGTAATAAAAAATCTAATCTCTTCTCTAATAGAATTTCAGACTTTAAGTTGAAATTTGATCCAGGGGTTTTTTATGTTGTATATGACTTTTCCCAAGTCCGTGTTTCCTAATACTGTCTATAATGGGGGGTCTTTGTTTATTGATAACTCAATATCTTTTGCCACATATTTTTATGCAGACTGATCAAGTGTATCTTGGCAACAACTGGATAGCCTCACTCAGACAGTCATTGCCAGAATATGCAAATCCAGCCCTTTCCTCTCACACAGACTCAACGTTCATCTAAGCAACTATTTTCAATTAAGATGTTTCAAAATCAATAAGCTTTGGGTTCTAACTACCACACAAATGTGTGTGAAAAGAATAGGTGTACTGTGCAAATGTGACTGGTATAGTGTTGATAAGGTAAGTGTCTGCAGACATGGAACAGATCTCAAACCATATATTGTATGGGGATTACAATTATGTAGTTGTAAATGCAAGAGCTAATGGCTAATGTTGCCAGGCGTTACCACAAGATAATCACTGTTACAGACTTACAAGATGAATAATGAAGATGAGTAATAAAACTCTATCCACAACCCACAACAATAGGCAATGCTTGCTGTGATCTGTGTATTCATTTATGGCTTTATTGGACTGATGGATGGAATGTTTTTATCGGTTCAGCCTACACTGAAGGATTCTGTAAGGTTTGCCAGTTTGTTCTTGCAACAAGTTGGTGGTCACAGAGAAGGATATAAATGGAGTCTAAAATGATTTTTCATGCCTTAGAAATAGCTTTTCATCATGTATGGTATGCAACTCTGGGTAGTTATTGACTCTCATTCTGATCTACCTTTCAATTAATAGTTTAGATTAATAAAATGTAATTTAAAACAAAATCTGAAGATCCTTGAAGTGAGTAGAAAGTAAAATAAAATGACTTTCTGAGTGAGGCTGTCGAGTTGTTGCAGGGATACACTGGATCAGTCTGGATAAAAATACATGGAAAACAAAGGTTCGTTAGGCTAATAGCATAATTACCTAAGTCATTTTTTGGCCAAATTGTGATATCAGCCTAACTTTACTCTCCTACCACTGCTGCGTCATCCTACCTCATTGCCTATGTCCTCAGCATTTCAGAACACTTGTTATTGTCCAAAATCACTATCTGCCATAGTCATCTCTTTGACTTAGGCATTTATGACGCTACATACAAAGATGGCAGACTGCATGAGAAAGAAGGCTCTGCTGACTACAAGTGAAGCATTAGCTCTTCTCTTTGATTCTTCTGGTAAGCTACTTCATATTTCTTCAACTTTCTAGACACTAAATGTATTTTCAGTCAGTCAAAGGGATTAGGAACTGTGTGTTTATACTTTTAATCACATTTCTGCAACAAGGTATGATGAAATAGTGTAAAAGCTGAAAAAGTAAAGAATAAACAGGAATCCAGTGACAAACTCTCAGTGTGGACAATGGACCTAAAGTGCATTCTTCTGTGCCCTAAGTCAAAAGCAGGCATGCTGTATTATAAAACTAAATTACAGATGCACAACTTTACTTGCTTCAACCTGGGGAACAAAGGGTATATGGGTATTGTTACACCTGGGAGGAGCATGAGGGCTCCCACAGCAGGTTTTTGCTGAGTCAGGGGGCCAACCGAAACATTGAAAAAGTCATAGTCTGGAGTGATGGCTGCGGCTATCAAAATCGGTGTTGTACCATCGTATACCTAAATCTGACCATGAAGCATCGTGTCACCATAGAACAAAAGTTTCTGGTTGCAGGGCACACACAAATGGAGTGTGACTCCATGCATAGACTCATTGAATGGCATACCATCAAAGATATTCACACTCCATGTGATTGCATTGTCATCTTTGAAACTGCACGTTTCCATCCATCACCATACAAGATGACCCAGCTATACCACAATGACTTCAAGAAGTTATCTGGGGCCTATGTCACCAACATTCGGCATCCATCCCACCTTTTATGGTGTTGCTCTCCTATCTAGAAATATGGCTGTATTTATTAGTGACTCAGAGTCGAGACCGAGATGCAGAGTTGCAGTCTTACACGCCTCTCTGCTGCTTCACTACAGCTGTCATCCACCCAGTACTCCATAGAGACTGTGTCTGCTCCCCGTCCAGCTAAAATATATAAATCAAACAACAAAAAAAGAGGAGTTACAGATAATAATCAGATTAAAATCAGTACTATTGCTCCGGCTAAGAATAAAAACATGACAATTAAATGTGGACTATTAAACATCAGATCAATCTCTTCTAAATCTCTGCTACTGAATGACCTAATAAGCAATCACGGAATTGATTTATTTGGCATAACAGAGATGTGGTTGCAGCAGGATGAATTTGTTAGTTTAAATGAATTAACTCAACCCAGTCACTTGAACTGTCACATTCCTCGAAGCACAGGCCGAGGAGGAGGAGTGGCATCAATCTACCATTCAAACTT
>JAPQRN010000698.1:0-15698 GCA_037367275.1 Coranthus polyacanthus | reverse complement strand
TCTGTGTTAACCTGATTGAGGAGGTGGCGGGGGACGAGGGGACGGGGGGACGGGGAGACGAGGGGACGAGGGGACAAATCAATCTGTCTCACTTTGCACCATCGAAATCTATAAAGTACTAATGCAGGGTATTTTTCAGGATATTATTTCTATATTAGACTTAGGAAAGTTGAGAAATGATGATGGAAAAAGACTATTAACGTAACCGTGTTAGAGCTTCCACACGCGTCGAACAAACTCATGTTCAACACTTTGGTTCCATCAGGATCTAAGTGCAAGCGATGTTTTAAACTGTAACGGAGCTTCAATGTCCCCGAGGAGAAATAAAATACACAATAATCATCCACACCACAGAAAACATGACTAAATAAACACATTCACAGAGATCACACGCTCACAGGAAGCAGCAGAAAAGCAGAATAAATGAGTTAATAATGAACTATATAATGTCCACGTATGGTTTGTATCAACTGACGAAGACACCAGACGTCGACAGGACTTTTAAAGACAGATCGATAGTCGATTGATCTGCTGATAAATGAACAAAACGGAACAAAATATCAGTACAATGAACAAAACATTTACCAAATGATCAATAAAATCAACAAAATGATTATTATTTGCATGACAATTTAATATAAATGAATACATCAGGTCTTTTCCGCCACATGTTCGACTCGACTCGCTTTAGGTCCTTTTCAGATAAACTATAAATAAATACTGTATTTCCTCCTTTATTTCTCTGAGCTGCAGGAGGAACCAGGCCTTTATTTGAAGGAGGTTTTGTTAGAGATCCGCTCCCGTTAGTGATGTTCAAAGTGGTAGAGCTTTTATTGTGTAAGCGTTGACTTCCTGTTGCGTAGTTTCTACAGATGTTGAGACTCACACCTGTAGTGACTGAGGTCAGACAGTAACACTTCAGATGATCATCTAGAACCACCAAGTGTTCAAAGTAGCACCTGAACACACCTGAAGTTTATGTATTTGTGTCGATCCCCGGCCTTTATTTGAGACCCGGCTCGTCATTGATTCCCAGTTTTTAAATACAGAACATCAATAGAAAACCAAAAGAGGCGAGTAGATTTGAGTCAAGATGAGCTGGTGTCATGCGGCGGGAAATCACCAAAACTGTCTTTATGTTTTCCATTAATGAAAGAAACACTGCAGGACGTCTGCCACGTTAGGAGAACAAAACGGACATCTCCACTCACAGACGAGGTTATGACCACTTGAAACAAGGAAAAGACGGAGATGGGAAGCAGGGAATAATGATTGTAAGCGTCCCAAACATAAAATATTAATTAAATATGCAGAGCTCTGGGACTCGGCCTCTTTGAGGGGTCCTTGAAGGCATCACTGTCTGTCATCAGCCGTCTCTCGATCCAGCTCTGTCTCTTTGGGAAGTGAAGCCATGTTTTGGACACACAGGAACAATGGGGTATGTCTATTACCGCCTAATGAGGCAGCGACAGGCAGCACGAGTCACTGATGGAGAGGATGACGTTCAATCCTGGGAAAGTGTTGGGAACGGACCGGACATTTGAAATGAGCTAAGCAGGTGTATTTAACAAGCAATTCATGAGCACGTGTGAGACAAAAAGGCAGATCGAAAGAGATATGAAATTAGGAGAAAAAAAAAAAGAAAGACGTGACTGAAGAAGGCAGTTAGAAAGGAGAAATGGGACCACCGGTCTCCATGGCAACCTGGAGACCGAGGATGAGGGGAGGGGGGCGAGGATGGCGGTGGTGGGGGGTTTGCTTTCGCCCGGAGCTGAGGATGTGCAGCCTTGCCCAAGTAGCCCAGCAGAGATCAATAGGTTGATTGGGTTCAGCTGTTCTGTGCCCACCGGTCTCTGCCCCGGGGCCCGTCTAAAGAGATGACTGCTCACATCGTCTGCTGAACTACAACATGGACCCCAAAACCACAGAGGAACGAGCGCAGGGAGCGGCCGAGGCCAAAGTGTGCCGAGGTTCCCGAAGCCACGGAGTTTGAGACGTGAAGTGGAAACTAGTCTCAGACAGAGACAAGTATGGCTTTAAGGACGGAACAGGGAGTGAGGAACAGAAAAGTAAAGTCGATAACGTCACAGGAGTCTGACTCACAATCAGGAACGTACGGAGGTGGGAAGCAACACGTTTAATGACCGGAGAGTTTGGAAGAGCAGGGCTGGGCCATACGGGCACGATGTTCAGAAAACATTTTAATATCAGTCGAAATAACAAAGAAGAAACCAGTTGTTAGTGGTTTTAAATTATTCACAAGAGACGTAACAAGACGAACACGTTAAAGATGAAACGACATGAAAACGACACTAAAAAGGTAAAAACGTACAAAAAGATGGAACCAGACAACAACAACATAAATAACATAATATGATGAAAACGAAGTAAACGAGGTAAGAAGACAAAAACATGACAAATACGACATAAAATCAATGGAAACGACATCAAGACAAACTGATTTTTGGATTTTTGTTCATTTTCAAATTAAAGACAATGTGTGCAATCTGAGTTCTGACTTGTTGCGGATCAACCGTTTGAAACTTGATTTGATCTGAAGTTAGAACGGTTCAATACTCTTCACATTACGTTAATATGATGTGAGGCTCAGTTCACTTTACAAACAGCCGCTAGAAAGACTTCAGACTTTTATACTTTTTTCACTTTTACTTTAGAAAGTATCTGCACTTGTACTGGAGTAAACAAACGAAGCTGAGACAGAGTAGGAATAAAATGACTATGTTTTACATGGTCACAACAATTAAAGTGTTACCTGTTTTGAAAACGCACTACTTGAATCTCTAAAATGACAAGTTTGGAACAGTCTGGTATATTGTTGAGACGTGTCAGTCATCCTCAGAACCATGCAGCTCTGGCGTCGTTCCACGCTGATCTTCTGAAATCATCTGCAAAGTGACTGTATTTAAGGCAGAGTAATAACCGCCGTGTGTCCTGAGCTGAACACAGGTTAGGATGAGGCTTCCTGTCTGTTACACCGAGCACATTTTACTCAAAAACCTCACAGTTGAAGGTTGTGGAAGGGACGAACACGTCTAAAAGTAGAGTTCTTACAAACACTGTGATCAACGCATTCTCTGCAATAAACAAGTGGTTTAAGGACCATAAAAGAAACAGAAATCACAAGAGAAAATAACACGGAGTCACCTTAAGTAAACTAATACAGCAGCAGAAAACACACAACTGAACACATCTTTTATTGAGTTTCCTCTTAGTGAGGTTTTGCATGAAAGAGACGTAACGATGGAAACACTGTAAAAACCAACGTAAAAACGACGCAGCGACAGACGCATCTAGTCTCGACAGTAATACCTGTAGAATTAATGGTGTAACTCCAGTGACCGTTTGTATCCGTTCAGAACCGAGTTAAAAAGTTTCACAAAGTCGAAACTCACCGAAGGGAAGGTGATTCCATTTCGTCCAAATTACAGCTAACGTTCTGCGGAGACATTTTTCGCGTCACCTTGTTTAATCCTTCTCTGACCCTTCTGCTCCGTCTCATTACAGTGGAAGTCAAGAGGACTGGAATGTTTTGAGTAAAGCACTGAAAAACTCAAGAGCAGCCGCACATAATGCCCCAAACACCGGTAATGTAGCCAAGACCTGACTGCCGAGCGCTTTCATTAGAAAACATTTTCTGCTGAAGGTAAAAAAAAATACATCAAACTGTCCAATTTTGACAAGACAAACACACCAGGAACAAGACAAACAGAGATTTTCTCCAGTATGCCCTTGAGCTAGGCATTTATCTGCAGCTTTACTTTAGCAGAAGTGCTTTCTGATCAAAAGTACAAAGTTTTTCTTTTCTCTAAACTTGGGCGTCTTTGCTGGGTAACGTCTCTGCCTCATTGCCATTCTCTCTGCTCATAACAGTCTGCTATTGTATGTACCTCGGCGGACTGAAAGCTCTGTCCATTTAATGGCAGCAAAACAATAGAAAAGCCAAAGTGAGTCTCCACAGCTTAAAGTGATTAGATGAGTTTCTCACTAATCCCCACCTTGAGCAGGTAGGAGAACGCTGCCGATCGATTCGCTTCACACACACACAGGCAGCAATCACCTCATCAAAACAATTCTGCAGACCTGAGCTCATTTTAATTCCACCTCTTTTTTTTTTGTTCCACACAAAATGGCAATTAGGTCCTGCGTATTAACGAAGCCGCCGAACGATGGGACCATTAAGGCGGTTGACACAAACAGATCGATCGGACACGCGACAGACAGGTAGAAGGGAAGGAGGGAAAAAAAATCTTTACACAACAGCCAAAAAGAAAGAAGAGAGAATAGTCAACAAGCACAAACAAACAAACAAACAAGCCGTGCATTGTCCAGGCAGCTGTGACGGTTGTATTCTAAATGGGCCATTACAGCACAAACCAGCAGCGCAGCCATCGATCGCGGGCCCTCGGGGACGGAGTCACCGGAAAGGCTTCGCGGCCCGCGGAGAATCCCAGACCTGCACACGGATCCCACGGGACGCGCCACAGAAAAAACACCTAATTGATAATTAGTGATTGTTTGTACAGGACTCTGTTCACATGTAGCGTGTGCTCTGCAACGACCGGCGAAGCGAACACGAGGAGATCACACAACCCGAGGAAATCCTCTTTGTCTCGTTACGGCTGAGTCCGGATCACACGACGCTTATTAGTTTCATAACTTAACAGAGAACGTTTCTGTGTCGACAGGATGAAAGTAGAGCTGGGCCAGAAAACGGTAATTATCGCCATCGCGACGTGTATCTTTAGGGTTTATTTTGTTCATATCTCAGCTGAAACACTTGGAAAATGAAAATATTTCAAATTACATGCACAAAATATCCGGGTTTTGCTCTTATTCTGAAAAAGATAAAAAACGACTCATGAGAGTGAATTTTCCACTAATATTCCCGTTGACGTGCAGCCGTTCATACTCGTCATATAGCTTCATCTACGTCTTCTGGAAAAGGTCGATGTTTGCTCTTATCCATAAACCTGTTGAATCCTGTTTAACAGTAGATGTTTTGTGTTTCTCCTTCTCACTGAGACGTGGACTCTTCTTTGGATTCGTCATCTCTATCAGAGGCTCAGTCGAAACCTGATGTAAAACACGCAAATTAGATTCATTTTCCAAATACTAATGTACTCCATTTGTTTTTTTCGTCGTAATAGTTTTGGAAACGTTCTGACCGTGAAGAAGCCTTTACACCGTCTTCGACGTCGTTTCCATCTTGCTGAATAACAACTCGTTTTCTTTTTTATTAATAGCTGCTTCTGTCTTAATACGTTATTTTTTGAATGAAAACAGCCTTCATTCTGAGACAGAGACAAGGTCCATCTGCTATGATTATGGAAATGTTCTTTCATTACACGTAGACAGAATAATCCTGATGCTGTTGTCGTACTTTACTTTACTTTACACACATGAGAGCACATTAAACCTAAATAGTAAGAATACACTGCATTAAATGTCTCAGCCTGAAGTATGTGAAGGACATTTTCTGTAATATGCGTCTGAATGGGATTTTAAAGCAGCGAGGTGAGTGAATGAAGTCTTGACATTCCCGCAGTGAGATTTCAAACAAAAGTGGAGGTGTAGTACAATCTCCACCTGTTGAATGCATCGTTCTGACGGGACCGTATTCAAGGAGAGATTCCTTCGCTCAACGTTCATCTCGTGGATGAAAAAAGCAGCAGCATAGTTTAAGGTAAGAGCTGAGAGATCAAAGGCAGAGAATATACTTATACAGACATTAAAAAGACACATCAGACGCCAGGCATGAATAGCTCTTTGTGGAGGGAGACGGGAGCAAACACGAAACAAGGCCTCAGAAACAGGAGTATTCAAACACACACTCACCAACTCCAGCAGGCAAAAGCACAGCTGGAGAGCTCACGTACCAGAAGTTCTTGAAGGGTGTGTTTATTTCAAAGCCCCTGCGGTCCACGTCTCGTATATTGGCAGCAGTCAGTTCCACTTCAGCGATGGCCAGGCCGGCTTTATAGTCCTAGAGACACAAAGACACAAACATGACGAATGGACTTATGTAGGAGGTGGAGACACAGCGATGTACGTAGGGCTGGACCGGTGTGTCAACACGATCAAATCCTACCACCAGGTGTCGCCCTTCCGCTCAGCAGACGCTCCGGAGTGGAACGTAATGAGACGCTCAGAGGAGTGAACGGCAGTGTAGCCACTCCAGTCCACACGGTGGCGCTAATGCACCTCTAAGCTGGTTTGACAAACGCGAATAAAGAGGAAGCAGGAGCGACGCGGTGCTGCCACAACTCCGATAGTTCTGGTTATGATTGACGGACTGGACTGGACCGGACTGGACTGGACTGGACTGGACCGGACTGGACCGGACTGGACCGGACCGGACTGGACCGACCAAACCGAAAACCGACCCAGCTCTAGTGCTGATTGGATGTTTCACAAACTATCAGCATCGGCACAAGTCGGCGCTGACTGTGTGTTCAGAACAAAAGCACAGTGAGTAAATACTAATCAATACGAAACGTGAAAACATGGAAATTCGCACATTTCTATTTGTGTAGCAATGAAACAAAGTAGTTACAACATGTTAATTAGTGGCCGTCGAGGAGCTGCTGAGCACCGTTGTGAATTATAGACAGATCCAGGCTACATGTTTCCCTGATGCTAAACTAAGCAGCTCAGTATCTAGGCTAATGAATTCAGAAGGAGCTCAGAGCAGAACCATCGCTCCTTCACATTAAACATGTTCTGGACAGATGATTAAAATGCCTCCTGAACGGTCCTAATAGAGGTGGATGGCAGATCCACAGCATTTGCATCTAAAACGTTTTAAGACCTTTTTCGGATCATTATGAATGAAGTATCCACGGTTTGTCTTGGCGTTCGTCTCATATCAGACATGTTAGATCCATACATTCACTTTGAAAACATCCTGCACGGTTCTAGTAGTCGAGCAAGCATGTCTGAAAGACTTACTTTAAAACTTTGACGGACATTATGAGCTGTTCCAAACTAAACCACAGCCACATGTCCTTCTTGTTTTATGAACTCTCGTCTCACATCCAGATCTATCTCCACACTTAGTTTGCACTGGACAAGTTCTGGAAACAGGCCTGGCCCGTCCACTACGAGTTTGGCTTTTTCCCAAACTCAAAAAAGAAAGACGCAACAAGACAAAAACGACGTAAAAGAATGTTATTGAGTCTCTGAAAACTATGAATTTTTGGGGCGACTTAGTCTCTTTCTTCCAATGGAGACTGATGCTTTTTTCAGGACATGACACTGAATACAGAGTTCGACTTGTGAGAGAGGCTGAAAATAGTATGTGACAGACCGATAACACTTCTCACCAGTGACGCATCAGCCACATCTGTGTGTGATGTTTGTGTAGGTGCTAAAGGGAGACAGACACACACAGACACTATGGCTTAATGTGTGGACGTGGACTGTGTGAATGTGCGTTTGTACCTGTGTGCAAACAGCAAAACTCTGCAAAAAGGCAAAGGTGCATCTGGGGAATCCAAACTAAACCGAGCTTTCAGCTTCAATGTTGTCTGAGGCTCATTTCAGAAATAGGGGTTAGAGGCATTTTTCATAAGCTCCGCTGTAACTATGCATCACACCACCCCTCCCTTCTCCACTTCACCCTCACGCTGCCGTTTAGACCATTTTCATCGCCTAAAGCCTGGAGAAAAACTTACAGGAAGACAGACCGAAAGCACCTACGCCCACGGAAGCATAAGCAAAACATCAAAATGAAGCAAAAAGCACATTAGAGTGCAGGGGAATCAGGGTATCTGCACATTTTTTAGTAGAAATTTAATGACTTTTTAATACCTCCAGAAGGAAAAACTTCTGCTTCTGCCGCACGAAGCCATGCGGATGTAAGGGTTTACGTAGTGTCCCTGAATGCAACATGAAGCCACGCACAGCAGCAGGAAAGAAACAGGAGCCGATAAACTGAAAAAGATGTCTGCATTTCCCCTTCAAAAAAGACAAAAACCATCTCGAGTGAGTGAAAACAAACTCACTTTCTAGTGCGAACCTTCAAAACGTTTAGAAAACGCCTAAAAACACAGCAGAGACTTTCAGTTTTTCCCCTTTGGTACAAACATTTACCCTCCAGTGTGATGCTCACTCTTTGACGGTGTTAATTTCAGACTGTGGAGGTACAAACAGAAACGAGATAGAAAACATCAAAAAACTCAAAAAACTCAGACCCGGCTCATTCATTCTGCCCCAGATCATATTTAATACCTTCCCTCCTCCAATTCTGGACAATTCCATTTAAATTCCTTGAAAAGCTAAATTCAAGACGTTTTAAGGATCTTCGAGAACCTAAATACACAGAAAAACATGAGTCAGTAATGGAGAAGACAGCTCTAGATGTTCAGTTCAACAGTTTTCTGGTTCCTAATGAAGTTAAATATAGTTAATTTTAGACATGTACAATGTGTTTTCAGAGTCATATCGACCGGTTAATGGGTTATCTGCTTTTTATCAGCCTTTCAAAACCATCACCATCCTGGATGCGTCCAGTGTCCAGACCCGGCCTTAGGTCTGTCTCAGGACAGATGTTAATGCCAGGTCTGACGTGGAGCGTTCACACAGGAAGTGGACTGAAAGCAGAAGGAAAAGAAGGTGTTGAGGCTCGACAGAAACGAGTTTGTGTAAAAGCTACGAGAAACAAACAGAATCAAGGCCAAAACTCCTAAACAGCGACAAAACACAGCCCTGGCGAGCGTTAAACGTTGCCACATATGCAGCTTCGCCACCAAAACAATTCACAGTAACTACATGAAGCCAAAGGAGAATGAACGGACGCGATCGACGCTGATGAGACGTGGCCTACATTGAGCATACGTGAGGTAGGGAAGCGCTGGTGCATCTGCTGCTGAATTCTTTAACTAATTGGCTACGACGCAGCCACATTTTTCTACAAATTACAACAGGAGGAGGAAGTGGCTTAAATACGTGGATGTTGTGTTCTCACCCTCATCTTTGGGCATCGCGTGGGACGGTTCAATTGAGGCTAATGTCGTCAAAATCTTCATGTGACCGTCATTAGCCCCAATTAGACGACTTCAAACCAATTTCATGGGCTGTGGTGAAGAATTCATGCAGTTATTCTTCTTTTTCCTGCAGAACGCTACTGAAACGCAGCGAGAAGCCGGTGATAGCGGAGACGGAGCTCACGTTCACGATGGTCAGAAACAACGGATACATTTGTAAAGTACTTGATTTCGTCGTGCAGTGGCGTTTAGAAGTGTTGTTATCGGCCGTTTCTGACCAGGAAAATGAAAAATGCCTTTTTGTTTGTGGATTTCAAAACGAAAATCACTTTTATTTGTCATTATTCATATGCGGAAGAATATGAAGAATAAGAAAACAGATAATGACAGACGGGAAGGGAAGGTTTGTTCTCCTTCTGTTTTATTTGATCCACAACACAAAGATATTCAGTTTACTGTAACACAGGAAGGAAACCAGAAAACATTCACATTTAACTTGCTTTTCTTTCTTTTACTCAAACCAATTCTCAATGAACCGTCGCAGCTCTTATATTTATATCGACGTGAATCCTTGAACTTCACAGACGGTGAAGATGTTTGGAGGTTTTCTGAGTAATTAAAACAGTCTGAACTCGGAAGAGGACGAGGAAACATAAAAGAAAAACAGAAGAAAAGACGGACAGACAAAGGAAAGGTGCGAGAGAGCATGAGCGAGACGAGCCAAGTCCAAACTGAGCTGAAGGTTTGGATGCGAGGGCACGAACGTGAAAGAGAAACTCGCCTCCGTATCCTCTCCATCAATTAGAACTAAATACACGACTAATTCACCCAGAAGAAGAAACGGTTTGCGGTTCCCGGAGAGCGTTAAGTGTTTCATACTTAGGTTTGACGAGGAAGAAAGTAACAGTAAGTTCGAGTACGTACATGCTCAAGAGTCTAGATCCGTGTGGCGCCGAGAGGGCGAAGCAGTCACCTATACCTAATGACCCTCATCCCTCTCAGGCAGCCAATTAGAGCGCTGGGTGTTAGCGGCCGTCCAGCCCTCGCCACTCGTTACCTCGCCAATATGTGCCGTGGCCTCCTGCCCTCTCCAATTAATTCACCAAGGATGGAGGGAAGGATAGATGGAGACGTGGAGGCATGGAAGAAGGAAAAGGCATTAGAAGTAAAAATAACTCACCCAATTACAACCGCCGAGGGGTAGGTGGCAATAATGGTGCTTATAGGGGAAGAGGGGAGAAGAGCCTTGGGCGACCGCGAAGGCGCCTGCGTCATTTTATGCACTACTTTTTGTCTATATACATGGGGCGTCTGGAAAAAAGTCAACTCAAGAGGAAATAGGCATTATTAAAGTACACACGGCGAGTACCTGGAGATGCACGGATTTCTCTGGGAGAACCTTAACCCGGTAAGTGCTGAGCAAAAGCCCGCTCTGATTATTCAAGTCATGCATCCAATTAGAATTCCTTTCAAGGCTTTCCAACCTTGTGCGGCGTGAGTCAGTCACTCCAAAGCGTCTAAAATAAGAAGCCAGACGAGTGGAGAGCGGCGTCTACTTCCATCTCCGATCCACTTAAGCTGCGCTAAAAGCATGCAGGGTAAGGCTGTCTCGCAGAAGGGTGGTTGAGTTTAAAAGAGCATATACTCAATGGAGACAAAAGACTTTTGATTATTTTAAACATCTGGCAGGGACACGCAGAGGCCGGAGGAAGGAAGGAACTTTATAGAGAACAGTAACTTAGCTTTGTATATGGAGAAAAAAGAAGAGAATCGCTGCCGTAAGCGGTGAAGTTACAGCTTATGTCCACGTCTGATACATGTAGTGGAGAGTCTGAATGAATTTAAAGTCCGAGACGACTGAAAGTAGGAAAAATCTAGTTTCACCAGAGAAGTTGTATCGTATAGTTGTATATTTCAGTCAGTGTTTTCCTTTTTTTATGGAAACATTAATACTGGTGACGGCCACTAGAGGCTGCTCTCATAGTCGTACATTATTTGTGTGGAGTTGAGTCCTAATTATTGTATGAATTCTAGAGTTATGTTTACTGAGGTCACGATGACCTTTGACCACCAGACTCTGACCAGTTCATCCTCGAGTTCGAGTGAACGTTTGAGCCAAATTTGAAGAAATTCCCTCCACGTTTTCCTGAGGTATCGCGTTCACAAGAACAGGACGGACGGAGAACCTGGAAACACGACGCACCGTCTCTGCAGGTTTTAAGAAGTCACATTTCAGACATTTAAAGATCCTTTTAAAACCTTCATGAATGCAGTTCAAGATGCATTCACGGCCCGAGCTTCGTGACGCTCCGGATGTAAATACACACAGTAACGTCTGGCGGCAGGTGTTTTCTGGTGTCGGTTTTATGTTTTCCCATGCAACTCTAATGCTTTTACACCCAAAGCTCCTAATTTGAGTGGCTTCAGACTCATTACTTTCAACAGCCTTCAACCAAGCAGTAAATCCAATCTATTTTCAAAACATGTCAAAATGACATTCTAAGGCCTAGAACACTGATGAATACATTTGCAGTAAAGCTGGACAAATATCAGGTTTATGTTCAGAAAATAAACATCCTGAAAAGTCACACATTGAAGCAAAAAAACTAAAATTCATATCTGCAACTTGCAGCCAGTAAAAGTGCTGGAACTGGTCTGTCAATCATCTCAGTTTTACAAACACATTTCATAAAACTTTGCTGTGCATGTGAATATGAATCTGCTTCACTTCCAGTTCAGCCCAGTTTGTAGAATGAAGCATTAGAAAAAATCAATGTCTTCAGGTAAAACTAAAATCATCCGATCAAACAATTAAAGCTGCATTAATCGATATCTGTAGAAAAGCGATGGATCCAATGGTTACGTGTTGTCTCTTTTAGCATCTTTTTCGCTGCTGCTTTTGTTAAGTCTCACCTTTCTAAGCCGGTGCAGGAGTAAACAACCTCTCCGCATTGTAAATTATCTTTTGTTCGGTGAAGAAACAACAAGTCGATTCATTTGAGTGTCTCAAATCTGACAAAACAGCCTCGCGGTCTCGGGAAGACTGTAATTGTTTCAGAGAATATCTTGAGAGGAGCGAATCGGAAAGAGATTTAATTAAAGTGAAGATTAATTCAATCCTCAGCCTCGCTGTTGTTGTACACTTCCAACACCTTTTCCACCACAGAGGGATCGACGGGATGTGAAACGATTGTTAAGTAGGAATTAAAGACCGATATCTGGGAAACGGAGGCATGTTTGGTCCGTCCACATGTTCTCAGAAACACAACATCTCAGGAGCAGCTTGAGGAGCATCTTCACGTTTCACACAAATGTTCACTTTACGGATGAAACTACCGATTAGTTTCACTGTTGATGCATCTGTCGATCCTTTTCCCAATGAATCGATTGGTTGTTTGTTTCATATCAGTGTTTCTCAAAGTCAAAGGTCTTGTTTACTTCTTCAAAATGATTAATCGATAATTACAAGAGGTGGCGTTTACTTTAATAGTTGACAAGTAATCGATTAAGTTCACTTGACTTGAGGTCAAAAGTAGGAGGTAAAGTCATGTCATGTGAGAGGATGAAACGCAGCGATGACATTTACATCCAAAACATCTTCACTGCGTCGCCGTCAAAACACTTTTCCGTCCATTATTCAACTCCATGTTTCTCAGACGACGGCGTCGTTGGGTAAAGATTTCATATTCAACTTTTACTCCCTTCTCTGACTGAAAATCTACGCCGTGACGGGAGGTTTTGGTCGCTGTGTTTTGAAACAGATAGGAGGTTAAATATGTGATGTCGGGTTCATCCGTCTCTAGATTTAGTCTTTATTTAGTCAGCTCCACGACATACAGTGTCTTATGTGAATCTGGACACATCTGGTTCGGTTATCGCAGGCAAACAACCACGGTCCGTTAATTCCACCTCCATATTCCAAGATTTCACCAAATCCAAATAAGGCAGCAGGACACGACATTACACGGAAGACGTACGAGGAGCTCAGACGGGAAACGCTGTGACTTATTCGGGTTGTACCGGCTGATGGCAGGAGATCATTCTCCGAGTGTGGTTGAAGCAGCACTTTGTGTCACACTTTGCGTCACACTTTGTGGCTTTCTTTACCTTGGTGTTTAAATGACCTTAAACACAGCTCCATCACGGGGCTCACGGCCTGTGAGGAATGAGGTAGGGGTGGTGAAGGAGGAGCTGGAGGAGGAGGAGGATGATGTTTCCAATAGCTCGTTCGTCTTGTTAGATTAAATACTCCACTCCGCTGAACTTGAACTGGGCGACGGTCCACCTCCCTCCCCGAACTCGCGCTCTCCATCACCCTCTCTTTTTCTTACAAGCCACCAACGCTCGTGCACCTTCCTCTCCCTTTCACTTCATCTTCCTCCCGCCATGTCTTTCTTCCCTCGTCTTTGTTTCCGTCTGCGCGACTCACTCCTCTTTCTCTGCCGCATTTATGTCAGGGATTTAGCTTGTAAGCTGAAATAATACAATTAATTTGTTCTCTTTCTGATTCTCTCTTTGCCTGCGTTTCTCCCGCCGTCTCAGATCAAGGAAGTGGAAATGTGCTGACATGGAGTGATACCCAAAAGAGAATTCTAACAAAGATGTTTGTTCACGCTAATGAAGAAAATAATGAAAGGCAAACAACAAAACTACAAGAGCGAGTGAAACAAAATGAGAGCCAAGGAGGGATGGAAATGAGTCGGGATGTGTGGAGCATTATCAAATACGTGTGAGGCACTTTAAGAAATAGTATCAGTGCTCGGAGGTATCTTTCCATCTTAGATAGGATATCTGGCTGCCGGGACAGGAGTAGGCGGAGAACAGAGCGTCGCTACGTGAGCGGAGACGATCAGGGCTTAATTGGATTGACATCAAATACGAGACTCAAGAGAAAGTACGAGTAAGAGAAAACTTATCTCCTCTTTACTCCACGGCTAACACCAGATGTAAGCTCACTCATCAAAAGGGTGTATTAGGCTGTAAGAATATGTTTTAACGACACAATAACTAGGCTCCAGAGAGGACTCGTGGGCCTTTTGGTCCTGTGACAGCAGCCTCCGATCCCAGTTTATCTCAAACTCATACTAAGCCCTTTGTGTGTTCTCGCTAATAATTCGAGAACTCTGCGGATTTAACTCATGAATATCAGTTTAGTTGTACTGATACCGAGTCCAATGGGAGCGAATGAGCTGATAACCTGTCGATATAACGTGTTGACGTTATGGATACGTGTAGATACCTGATCATCACGGTTTGATCGACCGTATTCTTTCATTTGTATTTATCTATATTGACTTTGTGTGTTTTGCGTCTTTTACTTCTCGTTTTAACATGTTTCGTTTTGTATTTTTGCATCTTTTTTCTTGTTTTATCTCAACTCTACCCTCATGTTCACCGTCACTGTTCGCCTTTTGTCATTACATTGTCCTGCTCTTGCTTCATCTGTCAAAACACTGTAAACTATGTTTTTAAAGGTAAAATACAGTTATTATATTTTAAAAAACCCGAAGCCTGAATCCCTCATTGACACTTTAAATGTAAACAGTCCCTCAAACGTCCTCCATAATAAACAGCAGATCATCTTCATCACAATGAGAGTCAAACAAGGAGCTGCTTAAATAAGCACTGGGTATATTTAGATCAATAATATTTTGGTGAATTCTTAATTAGATTGAGTGGGTAATTGTAGTTTTTTTGTAGTTGACTGAATTAAATATAGGACTGTGTTTATTTCTGAAAAAACAAAAAACAAAAACCAGACCGGATCCGTCATCCTGTAATATATTCAGTAATTAAAGTAATAACCACTTTCAGGCTAATTTTCTGGATAACCGAGATCCAGCAATGATGAGTTTAAAGAAATGAAAATACCACTGTTTTTAAAGGGTCACACAAACAGCATGGCGGAGCTTTAACACCCCCTCCCATTCAGTCAGGAGAAGAACTGCTAAATATTTCTGTCCTGCCAATAATTGTGAACCTTGCCAAACTGGAGTCAGAGCAGCTGTCATCTCTGAATAGTGTCAGCTTCTCTCGTTTTTCGAACAAACCACTTTCTGTCATCGCTAAGTGTCTTCATGAAGCAGCGTTTTTGGAGGCTCTGCGGTCGGATACCACGGTGACACCCGTCTGCTCTGACGGCTCACGTTCGCTCCCACGAAGCTCGACTTGGGCCGAGATGTGTGGGCTTTCAGCTCGCGTCCGCAAAACAGCACAATGCCGGCAGCCGTCGGTAGCTGCCACGCCCGCGTATGGACAGATGGTCAATACTCAACTTTAGGAATTTCAACAGGAAACAGGCCAGTACGAGAGCTAATCTCTCTTCTCTCTACACATCACTCGCCTCCTTTGTCTCTTAAAAAGTTGGCAAAAACTGTCAGCAGTAAATAGTAGTGATACTCTGTAAGGAAACAATAAGTAGGACTATGTGGCTGCTGCAGATTTGATCACATGAACAGAAAACCTTTCATAAATTCAAACATTTAAACAGTTCTCCAGGTTCTGGCTTAGAGTAGTCCTCAAACAGAGGTTTCTGAGTCTCAGGAGGTTCCTCACATCTCCAAACTCTTTCCACCGTGAGCTAGAGGAGACTCAGCTGAACGCGCTGATATAAATGTTATGTAGGTTTAGTGTAAATTGTGTGAAAGACATCGATGTAAAAAAGTGAGTTTTTGTGGATTTGAACAGAAACGT
>JAPQRN010000697.1:0-15699 GCA_037367275.1 Coranthus polyacanthus | reverse complement strand
AATTATACCATGGAGCTCGCATCCTATGAGTCACTGTCTTCTTTTTCAGAGGAGCTACAGTGTCTAGTATTGTACGTTATGAAGCTGCAGAGCCGTCGACAAGGTTGTCTAGTTGTGATGCTGTAAAGTTAAATGTTATTAATTAATGTAATATCAAAGCAATAGTTGTTCATCACTCCATGATACTTCTGTAAGCATATCTTCATGGAGTGATGAGCTCAGAGCCTACACACTGACCTCTAAATATATTCTGCTAATGATAACACATTTCAAATGTGAGTTGTCTGACTGAAATGTAAATTGATCACAGACAATAGGCAGGTTTCCATCGAAATATGTCATACATTTTAAACAAATTTTCAGAATGCAGAAAAAGAAAACTGGAATTTATGCGCATTTCCATCGAATACTGTTATGCAAATATTAAGAGCTGCTTCTTCGTGATCATCATCATGGTTTAAAGGTTTACTCATTGTGTTTGAATGGATCCCCTCAGGACGCAGATTTTACTGCCCAGGACACAGAGGTAGATTGCAACCTTTGTCCCCAGGGCTGTCCAGCTCCTTAACACCCGACATCACTGATTCAATGAATGCTCCACTCTGTCCCTCCAAAATGTATTATTACAAAATGCAACTGGATTTGCAATTTAGCTGCATATGAACATAAATTCTGTGAGACAGGGTCAGCTTACCAATGACAATGGTTAAAGTCTGTCAGTCCAGAATGTTTCAGCATTCTTCTCTGGTATGTTTGATACTTTCAGGATATTTTCAAATTAAGAAGGAATGTTTCTGTGTTCACCTTAAAGGCTTAGCTCGGATTATTAGCAGCTATGCCAGTATGGAAGCAAAGCCTTGTACTGCTGTAGCCACAGAACCAGTATTTTAGCCACTTAAAAAATCTGTTTACTTGTACACTGTATTTAGAATACTTTTACCACTTCACCTGCTGTCAGATAGCCCTTGGTTGGTTGGGGTGCTTATGCATTAAGTTCTACAGTTGAGAAAATGTACTAAAAAAAGGGCCATTTGATGGCAAGATAAAGCAGTGAAAATACTGTAAATATAGCATACACTGATATGGTTTCTGATAGGTCAGCCTTTTTTAAGTGGGTAAAATGCTGCTTTTGCAACAATGCTTTGCTTGCATTATGATTTTGCTGTGTGATTCTTCAAAATAGATCCATGTTGACCCCACTTCAAATCATTCAAATTGTTGCTTTAAATATTTTAAAAGAGGTCTACCTTCCAGTAGGATTTGTGACATCACAAGTAACTTCGAACCAATCATGGTCTAGAAGCTAACTTCCACAACATCAATTGAGGCACAGCAATCAAATGCTCGTACTGCTTGGAAAGTAATACTTGAATGTTTATATTTCTAGAGATTGCAATTTTATTTATTTATTTATTTTATCTTTTTTATGAGTGTCAGATGCAAGTTATTATTCAGAATAAGGCAAGACACAAAACAAATACCCGACATGCTAGTCTTTTTGTTGGGATGTCATGATGCAGTATCAGTTGTCATCCACTATGATACACTGCACAGGATGAAACAGGATTCATTGTTGTGCCTGTTTTTCGATGCAGACATCTGTTGGGTTCTTCTATAACTGGGATGATACTGCATTGTCTGAACCCAGCACAATGCACCAAGTCCCTTAAATGAATTAAGGAATTGAGGTTATGTTTAAAAAGACCTTACAAATCTCTACAAGATGCAAACACAACACATGTCAACACCCTTCATGAAACCCAGACGCAGATCCACCCTTTTCATGGAACCCTAACCTAAAGTGAAAGTTTGCTTAGGGTTAGGCTTATAACAGAAGTGTAAGACCAAAATGCTTTCATTTGAAAGGGACCGAAACACAACCTAATCTACATCAGTTCAGACATGGTTCACATGTAACCCTAACCCTAAGCTTTAGTCATCTGTAACCTGGTGAATGTTAAAAATCTTCCATCCATATTCCAGTAAAGACCTAATTCCTTCTATTACAAACTTCTTTTGTTTCTGAATGATTTGCATGGATAACAAACAGCTTTTTAGTGGCAAGGCGCCAATTCCCGCTGATTTCTCTGTTAGGGAGTGTATTGAATGTACTGGGACACATTAGGACAATGGTCTTTTCTTTATCTTCTTGATGGGAGGACTGTCTGTCTGGGAAACAGGCTCTGAACTATTGTTCATGCTCGGCAGACATGGCGGATAATGACAAAAGCCGCACCAACTATCTCAGCCTCATGTCCTAAAAGCCTATAAAATGTCACACCTTTACATGTCCTGTGGGCTTTATGTCTGACATGAATGTCATGAAGTCTGCAGTGTCAGGTGTCCGACCTACATATTAGAGCAATGCTGTAGAACAGTGCTCTGGAACACCTCCTCTTTGTCATGTTTTCAATAAAAAAATTGGGCCAGAATCATGTCCATGTATCACTTTAATCAAAGGGTAGTGCATCCTTGCATGCATAATAAAGCAGAGGTACTGCATGCATGAATAGGAAATAGAAGCTTTACAAGCAATAATTGCATAATTGTCTCTGTGCAAGAGGAGATTCCTCTCCGTGAGAAATTCTCACATCCACAAACATTTAGCGCAGAGGACCTGTCGGATTTGTGGGCCAATGAAAGCTTTCGTAGCCAACCAGGGACAGAAGAGGCCCCAGAATAATCATATTTGGGATATCAAATTAAACTCCTCTTTTAGCTGACCCCATATGTTTGACTTAATCTTTTTTTGTAAGGAAATGAAAGCGAATAGCATTCACTGGAGAGCACACTCATCACCAGGCAGCCAATGATTCCATATGCCACGGTGCTCCATCTAATTACACCGCAGTGCCGAGGCAGTCTTAAATCCATTTCAAGAAGAGAGGCAAATAAATGCAACAATAGCAAATGCCTGCGTGACGGATTTTTTAAATGGAAATCAAAACAAGGCAAAATCCAAAGGGCAAAAAAATACATGAAAAACTATTAAAACGTTCACAAGTTCTTCTCAACAAACTCCACAGCATAATATGAATCTCAACTCTTTAATTTGAACCAAAAGGCAACAATTGCTGCTTGAAAGTGAAGCCAATGTGGAAACATCTTAAGATGTAATACCAGTCAAGGCCACTAGAAGCTGACTTTAAAAAAGCCTGCCTCCCATACACAGATGTAACATTTAGTTTTTCTTGAAAGAAGTTATGTAAGTCAATAAATTTTTTCCAGGAGTCACTCTGGTTTCATTCTTTTTTTTTGGACTGTCTGAAGTATTCTGGTGGTCCTTTCGTAAATTGTTACTAGATATTAGGGCTAATCAGTTGCTAGACATTAGGGCTAATCAGAACTCACTGACCTGCCAAGTCAGACTTTCAGAGCCTCTGTTTATTGAATATCACATTTTTTTTATCTTCTCTTCTTCTTTTATCTTATCATCTAATGATTTTGTTATGCAAATGTTTCATGGAGTTCACCGTTTTACCCTGTCGATAAACAGCATTAGCATTCACTCACCTATCACGTCTTGCACTTACCCAGCTCTACCATTTTGTCAAAATATGTATCACTTGGTAATGGTCAAAATGAAAACTTGAGCCTTCAGAATGGTAGTCCAAAACCCAATGGCTGACATTACAGTGGCTTTTTATGTCTGCTGAGTGGTCTTTGATTGAAAGGTGTAATTAACAGCTTGCTCATCTGCCAAGTTGGACTTTCTGATCTGTTTATTAACCTGTCTATTAACCTTTTTTCTCTGACAGACAGCTCGACTGGTTGTGATTAGCAAGTTACACTATCAACAAATGATTTTGTTACGCAGATGTTTTATTAAGTTTACCATTTTACTGTATCACTAAGTAGCGTTAACATTAACACACCCTTCATACTTCCCCAGCTCCGACATCTTGTCAAAATATGGTCACTTCTGGCTCCAAGAAGCCAAGATGGTGACAATCACAAGGCAAACTTGAGGTTTCAAAAGTCCAAATACCTATGGGTAATGTCTATGATTTGTACTTATCATCTTCTCTTTGCCAATAAATCACTAAGCAGGAATTAAGCTGCTCAAAGATGTTTGCATTTATACAATTTTACATTTAGCAAACCACAATTTCAGAAAAGGTAGAATAAATCTGGAAATTAAAATCAACTAATCAAATAGAATAAACATATTTGGCCTCTAGCTCCTCCAACTTCTTTACATTTTCCCATAATACCTATCTCTGCATGGAGACATTTATGTTTATTTTAAGAAAGAAGAATGCCAGGAGACTATCAGAGCCTTAAGAGCTCTTCACGACATATTCTGCTATGTTGTGAAGAGCTCATGAATGAATTTTTTCTCATCAATCCTTTAGTTAGTTTTCATTAATTTTACTATGTGAAAACTTCAGTTCCGAGTACTGCTTTTCTTTCCACTGTCTTCTGTCCGCAGTGGAGACATGTCTGGGAGGTGAACTTTGGCAAGAATGTCCATTGAGGAATTCAAATTTGGCTAAATCAAGTACTAGGGAGGGGTGGGTGTTCACATGGCTGTTGCGCATGATTGGTCAAGCAGCTGTTGCTTGTGATTAGTCAAACAGATGTGTTGTCAAATTTCACTTACTATTGTTTCCGTCTTAATCAGCCAATGATTTTCCTTCTCTGATTCATTTAAAAGTAACACAAAATAATTAAAGCACTGACTGTATAAAAGAAGTGGTTGTAGCTACTGTAACGTCACCCATTGGCTTTTTGAAGCCTCAAGTTTGGTATTTTGGCTGTCACATTATTTTTTTGTAGCCAGAAGTGCCCATATTTGGACAAGAGGGTGGAGCTGGGGCACAATGTGAGGTGAAGCTTATCAAGCTAATGCTAACTTATTGAAAACTGCAACCATAGCACTTTTATGTTAAATGCCACCAAGTAATTATAGCTATTTGATAAATGTAAATACATATAGTTTTGGCTGACAATATTAATGTCAACTTCACATTGTTTGTAAACACTCATTAGAGCTAGCTTCTTTAATTAGCAGGCTACCTCACAGAGTATATAATGCAATACCAGATTAATTAATGATGGCCTTGTTAGTGTAACTCCTTAACCACAACACCAGTAAACTTGTAAAATGTGTTTTATTCAATAAACAGAAATTCAAGATCAGCAGTCAAGCAAATTGTGAACCTAAGCCCACACAGCAGCCCTCACCAGTCACTCAAAGCAGTCAAGCCCTTAATTATGCATAGCCTAACTTATTACCATTTAAATGGTAGTCATGAACTTAACTTAACTATAGAGACCAAAACCATTTTTGTACCAAGCTGTAAACATGTTTATTTCTGCTGTAAAGTTTAAGACATTTTAACAAGGGGGTCTATGGGGATTGACTCGCTTTTGCAGCCAGCCTCATGTGGCCATTTGAGGAACTGCAAGAGGAAGTGTAAGCATTGACTTCATTTTTCAGCCCTGGAGGTTGCTGTTTGAATTAAAGTCACCATTGTTGTCTTCCCTTGGCATGTGTAATTATTCATATGGGGAAACAGTGAAATGATATTGAAAGCACGAACGCCTTTTGTGTTGTTTGGGTATGAGAATTGGATTTTGTCCATGTGAATTAAATATTGTTGAACTTGAAAAGCCATACAGACCTTAGTGTGAAGGGACAATTTGTTCCTCACAATAAACAGATATGAACTTCCACTGTAACAAAACTGGCTTCCTGCGAGGTGATGTTTTCCTTTCATGTAATATCATCCAAAACCCAGAGAGCCAGAAGCAGCCTTTAGCATGGTGTTCTCTGATATCACACTGCTTGTATTTACACAGTAAAGTCTCCACATACTTGCAGTACGTAAATGACAGGGCCCGTCTTGTGATTCTCACTCTCCAGTGTCATTGAGCCTGTTGACCTGGAATTGACCTGTGGCTATAGAGACACACACAGAATATGAACAGAAACAAGAATAAACAACAGAAACTCTCCGTGAGGGTTGGTGTGAAAGATGAAGGGTAAGAAGGAGACCGAAACAGAGAAAATGAGGTAAAAGATAGGGAGTGGTTGACAGGCAGGGAGAGGAGATTAAGAAAAAAAGAGGTTTGACAGGGAGGGAAACTCTACCTTTGAACTTTTCAAGGTCAGCTTCTTTCATCTCTGTATCGAGTCACTGCAGTAGGTTCGCACAGGCTCCAAACACTCACAACTCCTCCGGTCAAGCATGCAGAGAGGGGGCCAAGTCCCAGTTTGGGAAGCAGGTCTGTTGTTGCCCAGAGGCATAGAGTCTCCTTCACAAGCGCTTCTAGCAGACAAGGGCCCTGCATTAATCATGTGCAATGTGATAGTCTCGCCCCTCCCCCTGGATGTTGCCCCCTAAACAGGCTGTATCAGAGGGGCCTCAGCACACCTGTGCTGCTGTATGTGAAAAGAGCTTAAAAGTCACAGCCAAATGAAAAGACAAAGGGTAAGAGCGAGGGGTGTAGCCGCAAGACAGAGCTGAAATGGCAGTATTGTTGAGCCAGAGGCTAGTCCGCTTGTTATCCTCACTGACCCTCCAAGTTCAAAAAAGTCATGCTGGCCTGCAGCTATGCTAACACTAACTAGCCTGATGACCTTCCACGGTCAGGAATGAATGAAGAAAAAGCCAATGACATTCACAAGATGCTGGAAGCCTAATGTAGGCCTTGTCCCCTGAATTGAATTTCTGCTGTAACATATATAAAATGACCGAATAAAATATAAAATAAAAAATATAACATAAAGTTTGGAATGTTAAAAAAAATTACATTTCAGAAAAGAAGTGACTTAACCTTTTAACTGATCCTTTTCCATGGAGCCCTACCCTAAGCAAAAGTTCCACAAAGTTACACGAACCCTGGGCTACACTGAACATGCAGAGCAGTTGCTGCAACATTATGCTTCCACTGTAGCCAATGGAACTGACTACACCAGATGTAGAAGCAGCACGTAAGTGATGCATATGTGCTGCTGAGATCCTCATCCAAACCAAAAACGAGTCCACATTTTCTCCTTTTGGAAAGCTGTTTATTATCCATAGATAATAAACAGCTTTCAGATTATTTTTGTTTTTATTTTTTATGGCCAGTTTTCCCGACGTAGTTACTGCGATCTTGTCAATGGCTCATGGGCACAGAGCTAACACGCTTTAGCCTGAAATTCTAACTTGTTTGTTTAGCATGGAGGCCATCTTGTGGTGGGGGCGCTAGAGGACTGGCAGAAGTAAGGAAGTTCATATTTTAACAGCTTTTATTTTACACCACAGAGTTTATATAAACCACAAAACACAATCAAAACACATTTTCATGATATGGGACTTTCAAGGGGTTCGTCCTTGGCTCATGTCCTTTCAGCAAGTTTCATGAAAATTGGGGCAGTCTTTTTTACATAATCTTGCTGACATGCAAATGTAAATCACTTATAATATTAAATCATATACTTAACTAGAAAGAACCTGAGAGAGTGCAGACCTCGCCCAACAGTCCACTCTTCATCTCGTTCAATATTATTCACAATAAATCTTGACAGTATTATTAAACAATAAATTATCCTCTGTTTTCCTCCTTTTTGACAGTTGGTGCCACTGGTTATTGCAACACTTGTTTTGAAGGAGTGTGCATGTCATGAACATGAACTAGTGTTAATGACTGTTATCTCTAAGCGTCATTCAGTCTATTGCCTCTTTTAATGCAAAGTTGACATAGTTTGAAATGTATTTGTTAAGTTTTATGTTAATGTCAAGTTTTATGCCAACTTGACATTAACAAAGACATACATAATCTGTCATAAACATGACATAGCAGGCCTAATTATCAAATTAAATGAAAAGGTACAATATATGAGTGTTATGTCCCTGGTAGGGGAAACCTAGACATAGCATGGTGTGGTGCTCTTCCATCTTCCCACTCCCAAGAAAACACAGCCTTCACAGTAAAGTTAGTTTCAAAGTAGCAGTTTTTTATTTTCCTTTCACTTCAGAGGTGAGCCAAAATAACAAACATAAAGTTACTAAGAAACCCTAAGCCTTCCCTACAAAGAAAACACAAATGACAAACACTCTAACCTAGACTCCTAAGTTAAAACAGGAGAAAACATATATATCAAACAAATATATCAAATATATCCTCCTACTTTTCTGCAACTTAACAATAGACAGTACTATTTACAATGTATTTACAACTGTTGCTCTTACAGAGTTTATCTGAGTTTATTTATATTAAAAAGGTCAGAATGGCTTTTTTTGACGATATTTGCTGGTCATATTTCTAACTCTGGTCCAATCAGGGCAGCAGCAGTTTCTTTTGAATGGACCAATCATAAGACTCCACCTGCCACCACATCACCAATCCACACACACACACACAGAGGAGAGGAGACACTCCACAGGTTACGCATCACAAAATAACATTATCAATAAGCTTTGCACATTTGTGTGTTGTTACAACCCCAGCTTGCAAGGGGAAAGAGGAAGAACATAAAACCAAGTGGAATGAGGTTCAATGCAAAGTTGAATCTTTTAATGGGAGGACTGGTACAACAAAACTGAGACAATTAACCAATTAATCAATTACAAAAGACTAAAAATAAGGAGATAACAGAAACAAGGGGCTGACAGGTGCTACTCAAATCAATAAATAAACAGAACCAAAAGAGGACTCCTAACTTTTTTAAGTTAAGTTTTAAGAGCTAACCTACTGCTCTAACACAAAAGATCTAAAACACCACCAAAGGGCCTATTCTAACTTACCTTCACTAAATAAACTAACGAAACAAATATACAACAGGAAGTAGTACCTTTACCTATGTGAACTAACAAAAAGGTCTAACAAATGAAAATATGTGCTGTGGTGTTAAATACTTGGCCCAGTCTCCAAGAGTTACGAATAATGAGTGTCCCAATACAAATAGGACAAGGTTAGCAGAACGCCTTTTGTCTAATACAAAATGGACAATGGGGAGACACAGTGCTGCTCACTCTAAATCACAGCACCCTGACTGACTCTCCAGCTGCGCTTTTAAAGGCAGAAAAACGATTGCCGCATCTTGATTGGCTCATGGGACTGGGGGCACCAGACCAATCAGGCAGGAGGGTAGGTGGGAGTGGAGATGGGAGCAGGCATCTGGACAAGGCATCTGCAAACATGTTATCTGAACCCTTTTTGTGGTGAATCACTAAATCATAGTCCTGCACCACCAGAGCCCACCGCATGAGACGCTGGTTATAGTTATACATGCGGGAGAGGAACACGAGAGGGTTGCGATCGGTGTAGACTACAACAGGTAATAGACTGGAACCAGCATAGACCTGGGGTGCTAACAGAAGTGACAGAGTTTCCTTTTCAATAGTGGAATACTTGAGTTGGTGCTTATTGTACTTATGCAAGAAGTAACAGATCGGGTGCTCCAACACATCAGCATCTTCCTGCAAGAGCACGGAGCCAGCTCCAACTGCGCTGGCATCAATTTCCAAATGGACGAGACGGTTCTGGGGCAGCAAGCACAGGTGCATAGGAGAGGAGCGACTTAACTCTCTCGAAAGCATGCTGGCACTCCAGCATACAAGCTGAGTCCATACGAAGTCAACCATGGTACTGAGCAAAGTGGTTAATGGATGGACAACACAGGAAAAGTTTCAGCAAAAACTCCTGTAATACTCTGCCATGCCTAAAAATCTATGTAGTGTACACCGGGTGGTGGGAGCAGGATATCCGGAGATAGGCGTAACTTTGGCTTCAACGGGCCGCACCTGACCTTGACCTACCTGTCTACCTAAATATGTGGCAGTAGCTTTGACAAATTCACATTTTGCCAAGTTTTGGGTGAGTGATGCTTGTGCCAAGCAAGAAAACACTTGCCTTAGGACGCACACATGGTCTTCCCAGGTGGCAGTATACACAATAAGGTCATCCAGATAGGCATTACAATTAGTTAAGCCAGCCAAAACCAGATTGACTAATCGCTGGAACGTGGCAGGAGCCTTACACATGCAGAAAGCACTTGCTAGTAACCTTTGAGGAGTTTGCTTGCATATTTTGAAGGACCTAAATTATCAACACAATCCTCCATGCGTGGCAGAGGGTAGGAGTCCAGCATGGAAACGGCATTAACTTTGCGAAAGTCCATAATGAACCATGGCTACCCATCAGATTTTGCCTCTAACAGGCAAGGTGAGCTCTAGGAGCTTGAAATGGGTTTTGCTAAACTATAGTGTAATAGGTACTCAGCCTCTTCATTACCACTCATTTAGCAGGAACATAATAGGGATGCTGCTTAATTGGTTGGGCGTCTTTTACATTGATATCCTGTTTCAAAACAGTAGTTCAGATGGGCACATCATTAAATAGGCAGGGGAACTCACTGACTAAAGTCACAATATGGAGTGGAATCTGTTTGATTTGCTTTTGACATCTCTCAGGTATAGTACAATTTAAGCATGTTAAGATGGCGGATGCAGGCTTTGCAGAGTCTATCAGGGGTGCCAGTGACAATCTGTCTCACTGAGTTGGTCACAGATTTCATAAGGACTGGTAAACTTAGCAGAGAGGGCCGAAGCGGGGATGGGCAGCAGGGCTAAAACTTTGTTGCCAACCCAAAAAGCTCTTGTGACAGCAGATCGGTCGTAGTGATGTTTCATCACTGCTTGTGAACTGGATAGAGAGGCTTTTGCGAGTGCATTGGCACACCACAAACGCTCGCGGAACTGGGTGACATACTGCAACACATTTTTCTAAGAAGGAGATGCAGGTGACAGAAACTGTTCCTTCAGAGCTTTCAGAGGACCACAGGGTGTATGTCCAAATACTAACTCAGCAGCAAGTGATTCTTGTATGCTGTTACGGACTGCAAACACCATGGATGGAATCCCCTCATTTCAATTTTGGTCAGATTCAAGGCAATATTAGTGTCTGGTGCCAGTGTGCCCTGGGACTCAAGTTGATAAGTGCTGGAGACGGAGTGGGAAATGTCGAGACTTTGGATTACCTGTGCTTAAGAAATTACACTAACAACACCATCAAATGATTTTGTTATGCAAATGTTTCATGATGTTTATCATTTTACCGTGTCAGTACATTAGAACTGGCGTTAATTCACCCATCACCCCTTGCATTTCTCCAGCGCCACCGTTTTGTCAAAAAACACAAACTCACGGCTTCAAAACTGCAAAAACTCCAAAACTCCAAAGGCCGTTTGGAAAACTGAAACTTGCAAAACACGCATTTACTTTAAAGGTTCCATATGGGAGATTTATGCTCGTGTACTGTGAAATTTATGCTGGAGTCTGTTTTGTGCTGGTAGCCGGTTGTTTGTTGACATTAGCAAACTCCATTTCTAAACTGACGATGGTCACTGTAGCCTACATTTATAGTAACAAATTACACTGGTTTCTATGTAGAGGACTTGGGTCCATTTTTCCATGAAAATCCTTAAACTTACTCCTCAGTTTTTCTTCTGCTCCTTTACAGCTGCAACGGTAGCTACTGGGTGAGTTTCCATACATGTTTAATGTGTATTTCGAAGTTTTACATTAGAAAATGTTTATGGGAAATTAACATTTTGCAAAAAAAGATTTTCACTCATTTAAGGTGTTTTTTTTTGTTGTTGTTGTTTTGAATGGTAAATGCACATTAAGGGGAAACAACTTTTTTCAATAAATTGTAACATAGTAAACATTTAGCTCCCATGATTCATCAGCTGTTTCCAGCTTCTCCCCAGATATTTTAATAAAGCACTAAAAAGGTATTTGTGACACTGACTCTGTTTCCACCTTCAAATCCTGCCTCAAAACCCACCTTTTCAAACTGGCATTTCTGGTCTAATTTTATTCTGCTACTTTTATTTCCTTTTATACCGCTACATCAGTATTTCTCCTGTCTTAACTCTTTCTTCTACATAACTGCTTCATTGTTTCCTTTTGTTTTTTTACATATGTTTTTTATTGCTGTTTTTAGCTGTGTCCTTGAGTGTTTTGAAAAACACCCATAAATAAAATGTGTTGTTGTTGTTATTATTATTATTATTAAAACTTGAAAGCAGGTAGTGTGGACTGATGAAGAGACCAAATTATTCATCAGCCTCATCCGTGAGGCTTCTTCTACTCCGTTTATTAAAGCCATGTGTAACGTAGCCTACAGCGCCACCTGCTGACAACATTACACAGCCTAGTTTATTCACTCCAAACCAGTTTATGGAAACACATGTAAATTAGCATTTTCTTTTTGCGAGTTTTCAAATGTTTGCCTCAAATTCACTTGAGGTTTTATGGAAGCACAGCTCCTGTTAGCTCAAAAGCGGAAACAGCTGACCTAAAAAAATCCAGCAAGACTTGAATACAGACTTCACATAAGCACACAATCCCAATCTTCCATACTGAACCTTTGAATAAAGTAAAAAAGTTCCAAGCTACAGTTAGAATGTCCATAGTCTGGGGTTGTAAGAAGAACATTCTAGTGGCCCTTAGTTAGCCTTGGTCTCTGTGTAGGTGTAGTGAGTGTGTGCTCCTGTCACTGACTTTCTCATTCACTCATCAAGTATCTGTTGAAAGGCATCAGAAGAGCAGTGAGTGGGTGAGCCAACACGTGTCCACCAGAGCCGATCGACTTACCATAGCTGCTCTCCAAGCTCGCACTCTTAAACACTGATACTGTACTACATCGCCTACACACAGACACACAAAGAAACAGACAGAGAATTCACCCTGCTCCCCTTAACTGACAAAAACACACATTTTTACATCCATGTGCACAGAATGGCAGTGTTTACTTCAACAATCACACACACACACTAGCAGCAATCACCCATAAAGGGGGAGGAGGAAAGTGGGAGACCAGGACAACACACAACACACATTAATAATGAGTTAACTAGGAGACCACACAATTCTTCACATTAATAATTCTCCATGCTACAAAAGGCAAAGGGGCCCCTAGAACAGACCCTGAGGTTAGAGTCCAGCACTCTGTGTGTGTGTGTGTGTGTGTGTGTGTGTGTGTGTGCGTGTGTGTGTGTGGTTATTGTGTGTGCAGGCATGTTTGCTGTATGCCACGCTGATTATGTGCTCTATGCCTTTGTACTTTCATGCAGTATCTGTATCTGCAGCAACACACACACACACTTTGTCCGAGACACGTGAGCCACTTATCAATGAGAAGACCGGTTTGTCAGTTTGACAGTCCTTCTGAACAAATTATTGGCCATAAAATGAACAAAACAAGTCATATGCATGCTGTGGTATTGCAAAAACAGTCATGTGTCACTGTGTGATGCAGTGACCGAGCAGTATGACAAACAAATGGCTGATTATGAGGCCTGCATATTGTACCTCCATATAGTGTAGAAAAGAAAACAAGATCCTTAAAGGTTCAGTATGGAAGAGTCATACATGTTCGTACTTCTGTGAACTTGTTGTACTGGAAGCGGGTCATGTTTTGATGTTAGCTGACTGTATTTCTAACCTCAAGGTAGTGTTGCACACTGTTGTGGCTGTAGCTGTAGAGGAGCAAGAGAGGAAATGTAAATTAATAGAGAAAATCAGCTGTTTAGCCCAAAAAGGAAGGTGATTCACAGATTGAAGAAGTAGTGAGACCAGTGTCAAGACCACTTTCTGTCTTTGTCTTGATGGACTATTTGTTTTTGCTGTGAAACAGATGCTAAATTAAGTAGAGATTGTTGAATATAGCACATACAATAGATATAAATTGAAATTTATGATGCAAATTAGTGACATTAAGCATAACTGGTCATAGTAGCAACTAAACAAATGTTCCTGTCTCAGGTATGTAGATTATTTTATTGATGTTGCTATTGCTGAAACAGGGCTTTGAAATTGAATAACAACATAATAACAATCATTGCTGTTCCATCATCACAGTACAGCCTAATACTGCGGCAACCCTCATGTGACTCGGGGTGGGCTGTGGTCGAAGGGATTCATCACCGCGGGCATGTGGGCGTTGTTGAGGATGTAGTCACAAACACCGTCCACTATGCGACACTAGAGAACACTCACCAAGTGTATGTCACGTCACTGTGTATCACGTATAGAGCACACTGTGCAAATTTCAGGTCAGTCGGACAACATTTGTGTTGACTGACTTCCTATGGCCACTAGGTCAATATTGATGTGTCATTATGTTCAGGGTGGGACTCTGATCGTGCAAGTGAAGTTCGGTGCAGATCTGACAATGTACAGCCAAGTAATAACCACTTCCACTGTCCACAGCGTTTGACGACCAGTCAAAAGCTTCACATTGTAGCATCACCAAGGTCTCACAACTGTGCTGAAGGAGTAGTGATTAAAAGTATAGGACGTATTACTTCATGTCACCAGTAGGTGATGCTACACGTCAGAGTCAATATTGTTATGTCATTCTGCTCAGGGCGGGACTCTCATCATACATGTGAAGTTTGGTGCAGATTGGACAATGTACAGTCGAGTTATAACCATTTTGTGTTTCATGGCGAGACGTCATAATTCACTGGCCTGCTCTTAGCATATAGAGTCTCGAAAACTCACAACCTGCACAACATTGTATCATCAACTTGTTACGGTTTTCCTGACCAAATTTGAGTTGGATATCTTCAACCTGCTAGGAGTAGAGCAGCAAAACATAAAACATGACATTTCTTGTCATCAATAGGTGGTGCTATGACTCTGATTCAATATTGACTTGTCATTGTGTTCAGGGCAGGACTCTGTCACACATGTGAGGTTTGGTACAGATATGACAAAAACCTACAGTTATAACAATTTCGTTTTTCATGTTGAAACATCAATATTTGCCACCCCGCCCTGAACGTATAGTGTCACGACAACTCACCATTTCCATAACTTTTAATCTTAAAATACAGCATGAGTAAAATGCCAAAAATGGCCCCAAAATTCAAAATGGCTAACTTCCTGTTGGGTTGAGGTCATGCATGCAGAGAGGTTTTTGTAGATCTAGGTGTGATACATATGTGTAGCAAATTTCATGCAGATTTGTGAAAGTACCCCAGAGCAGTGGTGTTTAGGGGGCGCTAGCGAGCCATTTTTGTAGTTTAATGTCCGAACCCTATAAAATATTACATTTTTCGCCACTTATGATGTGTATGCAAATTTCCATGACTTTTTGCGCACATTCAGCCTCTTGAAAATGGGCGAGAAGTGGGAGAAAAAAAACGAAAACTTTGTATATCGGCTCGGGCCCTAAATATGAAAATACAAGCTACCTATTCATCTATCTCATATTAAGGTCATCTTGTCTTAATGGACTGGGACCTGCATGTGTGATGAATGAATTCTCATTATGAGAAGTGATGTTCTGATTGCATATGTATCTCTCAATTATCAACTCAATTAGTTGGTGAGGCATGTGACCTGTTAATGATCCTAAGAGGACTTATTTAATGGCTCATAACACACTTGTGTGGAAATTAGCATAAGTGAATAACAGTTATGTTTCAAATGAAACAGATAGATGGTAATTATTTATAAAATAAGATAATGCCTTTTTGTGGTTTTCTTTGCCATGGCATTTTGGCTGCTTGGTTCATTAACACTGCCAATGTTGGCAATAACTTCCCATTGTTTCACAAGTAAGTAAGCCTAGCTGTATTCTCTATTTTCAAAACCACTCAATTCAATTTTATTTATATAGCCCAATATCACAAATCAAGATTTGCCTCAAAGGACTTTACAGTCTGTACAAGGTACAACACCCTCTGTCCTT
>JAPQRN010000695.1:0-11606 GCA_037367275.1 Coranthus polyacanthus | reverse complement strand
GTTGTTGGGCTTTGTGTCTGTGGGTTTCCAGGGTTTGCTGTGAGTGGAGTGTGCGGCCGATGCAGCCCTGATGCAGCTGTGTCACCGGACACTTTGTGTATTTAAAGCATTAAAGCATACATTCATGAATGTAGTTTTTTTTTTTTTAAGAAAAACATCGACCCCTGATTTCTTGCCCTGCACCTTTCCATTTAGACTAGTAAGAGGGATTACTGTTTACCTGCTTTGGTTTAGTTTTCTTTAAGTTTATACTCTTTGTTTCCTTGATTTAATCCTTCCTCCTAAACTACAATGAGCTGTGAACTCTCTCGACATTATTCATTGTGAATTGATGTTTAAACAACCTAGCGTAGTAGTTCATGCTCATTTTTTCCATGCATTGAATATATTTAACTTTCTATTTTTTAACATTCTGCTTTTGCACTGCCATTTTTAATCTTCACCTATAGAGCTACTTTTGCTCCTCACAGGTTATTTTCATCATCAAGTTGTTCACATTCAGTTACACTTAAATAATGAAAATGTGATATTTTGAAATTTTAAAAATTGTGACCAAGCACGGTGTGTTGAGAAAATAAGACATAATGACAGAAGTGAAAAGAGAGGGAGAAACCTGACCGAAAACGCATATTCTCCTGTGATTTTGTTGTTTGCGTGAGAATAAAGTCATATCACATGAGTGGGACGGTGCTCCTCCTCCTCCTCCTCCTCAACTCTCTGGTATTTGGACTAAAGGGGAGAATGAGCTTTATGAGCTTCAGGGCTTCCGTCAGTATTGTTGGTTTTAAAGGAGGACAGAGACGGAGCAGTAAAAGAGAGTCAACAGGCCAAGCAGAGCACACCGCCGTTTGTCAAGTTCAATGTTAATGTTTAACGGTCCGGCACACACACACACACACACACACACACACACACACACACACACAGAAAATGAATTTCTCTTTAACAGTCAGCAGAATATAAACGCTCTTCAAAATGTATAGAATAATTCTTGGAAATTGCGGTTTGACTGATAGAAATGACACGTCAGTCTGTTAAATGTGCAACAAGTCACTCTGAGTTGTTCCTTTTGTCTGCTCTTCGTTTGAATTAACCGTGTCTTCAAAGGTCCAGTTTAAAAACCGGTTTAGGCTCATTTCATAATCCTCGGATTTAACATAAACGCGCAACGCCAGTAAACACATCTGGATATTTTCTGCAACTTAACACTTTTTATTCTACAGCCACAACTGAAAGCTCCTCCCTGCCGTTCTACGGAAATCCACAACACTTTCACATTTGCAAATAAATGACATTTTTTGCGCGCCTCGTACACATGACCCGGAGAGGGAGGAGGTTAGTTCAAAACTGGGGCTTAAATGGTTATTTGGTTGAGAATTAAAAGCAGAAATATGGTGCCAAACAGTAGGTGTGTTTGTCCTGTTTGGTGGAGAAAAGTTTTAGAGTCAGCGATCTACACCAAACGGCACAAGAGCAGTGTCCAAACAGCTCCCGGCACCGCCGTGCGTCTTTCAGAACGTTACATTACATTACACTACCATCATACTATTACATTTCAAACTTTGGTTTTTCTTTTTTCTTTTCTTTTCTTCGACAAATTACTAGAATAAAGGAGGCGAACCGTTATAATAACCAGGTGTAATAAGAGATACACTATGTTAGATCAAAACCCCATCAACTTTTAGGATATAGAAAAGACTCAGATTAGGCTTCATCGGGGTCGTCATAAAAGATTTTACAAACAGCATTTTAAAAATAATTCAATTTTAATGTATTTGTAGAATCTCTTTTACTGTAAACTCTTCACTGTTTTACTGTAAACGCCTTGGTCTAACGTTAAAGTTGTTCTATACACTGTAAATGTTGCTGACATTATGATCTATTTGAGTTTTTCTTTCCTCTTCCAGACACATTGGAAGTGCTGACATAAAAAATGATTTGTCTCCGTGGGTAAATGTTAAAATACCAATCCGCTATTTTTAGCGAGATACATAACTGTTTAAAATGCACTTTTAAAAATTATTATTATTATTATAAACGCCTCCACGAATCTCTTTCCACAAATGACTGATTCAGAAAAACGCACCGTTTCAGCTGAAAATGGAACTGTATCCGGTTATATTTTATACACCCGGGCTCTTTGCGTCAATTTAGTAAAATATTAGTTGGTTCATATAATGATATTTTGAATTATCATTTGATGATGTATAAAACAGAATTAGGACTTAATCCGATAATCCATGCGTGTTTTACACTAGGTTGTTATTGTAAATATTGTGGTTTTAATTGAAGCTTGAAAAACTGCAGCGAACATCAAGCATGAAGGAGTTGAATACTAAAGGGTTTTAAGAGAAAGAGAATATCATAAGACCTTAAGAAGACAACAAAACTCGGCATAGGTCTGCGAGACACCACACAATGTGGATTGCACATGTTTGTTTTTTGAATACACACACACACACACACACACACACACACATATATATATATATGTTATATATATATATATATCGACCTACGCCGAGTTTTGTTGTTTTCTTAAGGTCTTATGATTATATTATTATAATTATTTATAATAATTCATAATATAATTATTATAATTCAGATGATGCTACTAAGTTGTGCCACACTTTGATTTTGAAAAGGTTACATGAGTTCAACTCAGGGTTTCATCCAAACAAATTTGGACTGAACTCCCAGAAAATCGGCGAAACGAAATGTGTTCATGCGCATAAAAGGAATTCCATTTTATTACTTTTCTAACCAACGTTTTAAACAAGGAAATGAAGCTGAAAAGTCCTAAAAGCGTACGTGTAAATCAAAACTGTTCAGTGACGATAGAGGCCTTCTCTAATTTCAGAAGGAAAAGACTGTTGATTTGGTGCATTTTGTTCATTTTGCGCTGAGTTTTTATTGAAATGTGTTTATTTTCGGGCGGTGTGAATTAGATCTGAGGAGACAAAATGTACTTTCTCTTTTCTTTGATAAATGAATACAATAAAGGACGCAAAAACGTGATAATAACCAAGTGTAACAAGAGGTTTAATACACTATGTTAGGTCCAAACCTCGGCAACACTTGGCTCCAGAAAAAACTTAATGTTGGACCTTCTGGTTTCAGAAGGAAAATGTTGTTGCTTGGATTTTGTTCATTTTGTTGATTTAGTGCTGAGCGGAATCTGAGTTCTTATTCAATTTTCCCATTCGTGTTATTGTGTGAAGTAAATGTGAGGCGCCAGAATGTGTGGTTTTGATCAACGGTGTAATGTTGATCATTTTAAAGGCTTTAAAGCCTGATCAGAATGAAAGACGAACAGATCCGGGGCTATTTTTGGTCTTATTTTTGTAAATAAATGAATATTTTTAAGCACTCTGCCTAATGCACAAGTGGTTTGTCAATCAGAAATTGGAATCAGACTTGGGCAGATTTCCAGTTATTCAAAAGATGGATTCATTCAGTGGGAAGACTGGGTTTCATTTTGAAGTAAAACACAAAAAACTCCTGATTTCCAAACTCTGATCATTACGCACGCCTTCTCGTGCCGTTCACCTTGTGTTTTGATGTCAAAATGCTGATGTGATTTATTTATGGCCCCGGCTGCTGCTGCTGCTGCTGCTCATAAAACCGACACACATTGTGCACTGCAAACCTGACGCAGACACTCTAGTACGTGCACCCGCAGCCTTCCGTCATCAGTCACTTGTCGCCGTCAACGTGAACGCGCCGCACGATGGGCTGCTGTTCACGCAGTGCTTATATATGTGTGTGTGTGTGTGTGTGTGTGTGTGTGTCTCTGTCTGTCTGTGTTTCTATGAGGCAAGGAGAAAAAAACGCGCTGCTGCTGTAAAATGTTGTCGGTATAGACTGAACTGAGCTCGTTGTGATGAGCTTCGAGTCGGTCACGTGACTGTCAAGGTCAAGGGCTCTGTCTATGTCTCTTACACACACACACACCATGTAGACTGCGAGCACACACACACACACACACACACACACCCACACACACACACACACACACCCTCACACACACACCCTCACACACACACACACAGTGAGGTGGGACATGTCTGCTCTGTTCTCTTCTTTTATCTGTTGATGGTTTAACTGTTAAATAACTCACATGTTATTTATACAGACGTTAGACACAAAAACGCACGCATTCAATTATTCTATTTTCCACAGAGTCTCTACTAAATATTTTCCTTATACTGTCCTTGAAGTATTGACTTCCGTGTTTACCTTATGAGCAGTTTTTATTCTTTTCATATGTACATTTTTTTGCTGTTGTTGTTTTACATGATTACGTCCTGTTTTTAATTTTGTATTTGATCGTTTCTTCAGTATTTGCTTTGTACAGAACCTTGTCACTCTGGTTTTCTGAAGGTTCTTTATAAATAAAGTTTACCGACATAAATATTTCATTCTTTTTTTTTTAAATAATAAATGTGTTGTACCACTTCAAGATCGAAACGTACGGTCAGTGTTGCTGTCTCTAGTATCCAGTCGAGGAATAAAGCAGCTCTATTAAAAATATAAGTATTATATTAAGTATTGTAAATAAGAAATCCTTCTAGTATCATACACTGTAAAAGGGTACATCAATTTCCATTAATACATTTATTTACACAATGAATTATCAGGTAACTAATGTGTGCAGTAGTCATTTCCTAGTGGTGTTCATAAAGTATTTATACACATTAATGAATGCAGCTATAAGCATTAAGTAACAATGTAATAATGATTTACTAATGGTGTTCATGTTAATTAAGGTCCTACTGTAGACATTATTGATCAGTTTAGAGATGTTATTAACATTAGTTAATACTCCATAGATTAGTTTACAGTTAATTAACTGTTAGTTAATGCTTATTACTGCGCTCACTAAGGTTTAATTAATGTTGACTCTTATTGTGGTGTTACCGAATAAAGGAATACCGAATAAAATAAAAATACAAATAGAATAAGTACATTATGATTATTAAATGCACATGAAGTTATTACACATGTGGTTTCCTGCTACTATTCAGATGTAAATATTGGTTGACGATACCGTTATTAAAATAAACCTTCATAAACTGTCAGAGCTCGTTACTTTGGGTGAATTTAAGTCAAGTTTAAAGGATCGGACTTTTAAATTCCTACTGGAATTGTTTTTCTAACTAGATTAGACTCGGTTGTATCACATGAAAGTTGTTTGTCCTGTTGTTTAATCAGGTCACTCATGAAAAACAGATTCGAATTTTTAAAATAAAGAGTATATACATATATTTTTATTTTGTATGATGGGGAAATGCTTCAGTTTAAGGCTTGTTCTGTGCTGCGTTTCACCTCCGGATTCTGAGACGTACGCAAAGAATTTTAATTCACCGCCGCGTTTAATAAGTTGGAAGTTTTGTTCACACGGGTCTATACAGGCCTGTGAAATGACACTGGGCAGATGGATAACATTGTTGTGGCGCGTCCCATACGGAGGCTTAATCCAAATCTAAATCCACGGTCTCATAAACACGTTTCGTGTGCTTGGGTAGACTGAGGACACAGGCACACACACATTACGCACGGATTTCCTGAGCGGCCTGGTCGAATTTTTGGATCCGTTTAAGATGTAACCTAATGCAGACTGCAGTGGGATTAAAAGAATTTATTAAGTGATGCACTATACTTTGATTACTGGTTTACAGGCGTTATAAACATTATGCATAATAGTGTTTTTTTTTCGGCTACTGGGCACAGACAACACAGACGAACAGTAAAACACAGACAGCTGACAGACAGTTACAACAAAGAGCAGGCAGGAAGGTGCTGTATGTACAGAATGCCTCTGCAGAGGAGGCTTACCAAACGGCTTTGGTTCTTTTTTTTTCTCTTATTTTTTGTCCTTTGTGTCCTTTTCCTCCCCGTCTGTTTCTTGTATTGTTTGACGCACACGGGTAGGAGTCCGTAAGGAGCACCATGTTGGGGTTTTTTTTTCCAGTTCCTTCTGTCAGTTCAGTTCAGTTTTAACACAACGAGTTCCTTCACTTATAGTCCAAAAGCCTTGTCTACCTGCATGCTACGGCGCGCTGCTGGTCTTTACTTTGGCCACGAACTTTTTCTCCTTGACCCTCCTGTTCTGGAACCAGATGGTGATCTGCCTCTCCGACAGGTTGGTCACGGCAGAAATCTTCCTCCTCTTGTCCTTGGTGATGAATTTGTTGGCGGCGTACTCTTTCTCCAGCTCTTTGAGCTGGACCTTGGTGTAAGGTATCCGCTTCTTTCGGCCGCGGCGGAACGGAGAGCCGTCGTGTTGGTGCGCCACAACATCTGTAGAAAAAGAACAGACAAAGAGAGAAAGACAGAGACAGAGAGATGAGGTCTGAACACGAGGCTGGAGACATTTAGACGCATCTTCTGTTTGATCAAACTCTAACGCAGATAAAAGATGCTTTTTTTCAGTGTATGTGGCTTATGTTATGCTTTGAGCTGATTGGATATCCATCCTGACACACACACGGGCCACATTATTTCCGCAACAAGCACGAGGGCAGGCTGCAAATGTATCGTGTGTTAATGGACACAGGTTAATATGGAAACTGTCTTTTTTGTTTGTTTGTTGAGATTTTGTAAACAGATCTTATCAGATTATTTACAGTCATTTTGTTAGTGCGAGCAGCTCAAACACGGAACACTTCTCACAGATTCTATTACTCTATTACAATTAATCTAAAATCATGGCTAAAAGATCCTCAAACGTGTTACCATATTTCACAACTTAACCTGAAGCGTTTTCGTTTTGTTGTTTCATGTACTGCTATCCCGTCTGCGTCCTGTATTTTAACGTGTTTTAAATGTTTTTTTTTTGTCTTTTGTGGATGTCATTACACTTGTCCAGAGTCCATAGTTGCAAATTGAGCCAACTGGTACATTTAGAGAAATGTCTATTAATGTGCACTGTCCATGTAAATTTAAAATTATAAACGTGTCCAAACTGAAACAAGAGTAAGCACAAAGTAACTCTGAAGCTGATTATTACCATGATGAATATTATTATTAGTGGTAATAGTATTAGTTTTATCGCAACATTAACACTGTATGAAAATTAGTTACCTGATAATGAGCTAATTATTAGATGAACAGGACCAGGCTACGCGTGACCTTTTTGGTTAATTAATGGCCTTGTGAAATGGGCTTAATGAATACCTTCCTCTGCAGGAACACAGGAGAAAGCACAGTTTAGCTGTTATAGCCTGTTGTGTGGTATCATTAACTGTACTGACAGTTGCATCATCTGCTTCAACTTGTCTTATTTTGCGCATCATTTGCAGATAGTCTTCCGTGAATGAGAACGGACTGTCTCTACTCATTGCACATTAGTTGTGTAAATAACGCACCGACTTAATGAACTTGTTTTACTCTAAATGTATTTAATTTTAAGAGCATTTTCATCATAAAATAAGACTAGTCTTCAAAAGGTAAGTATATATTGTTGTCTTCTAACATGTCACATGTTACTACGTGTTGACTAGCTTTATGCCCCTGTGCCATTGTTGAAATGCCGAGCTGAACAAAGGGGAATAAAACGGTGTGTTACCAGCCAGCGCGGACTTCCAGAGGTGTCCGGCCTGTCCCTGGTCCTTGGAGCAGTACATCTGCCCCCCCCAGCCGTTGGTTAGAGCCCACGGCTGGTAGCTGTCCATGGGGAGCAGGGTGTCATGGCGGGGCTCTCCGGTGCCCAGGGTTTGGACCACAGACACGTCCAGGTAGCTGGCCATGGACTGGTACGGGCTCGGGTAGCCGTGGTAAAAGGCGAACTCCTTGGCCCGGTGGTTCGGGTATTCGTCAGAGCTCACCGTGGTGTCCATGTACTGTGAGCTGAGCGCGGCTCCTGCCGCCTGGGTGCACGACTTCAGAGAACCCCGCCCCATCCTGCACGGATAGTAACCGTTACCAAAGTAGCTGTAAGGTAGAGCGGTGGCGGCGGAGGAGCTCTGGTGAGGCACGGCGGCCGCTGGACACGGCCCCGCAGAGCACTGCTTCCCGGAAGATGCGGTTGTCTCGCTGGAGCCCGAGGCAGACACGTCCACAGTGGAGTAGCCGGCCGAAGAGTGCACCAGACCGGACGGGTGGCCGCTCAGTGCAGCGGAGTGCGCCATAATGTTGCGGCACTGACTAGCCGCAGTGGCGGCGGCGAAGTTCCCGCTTCCCACCAACCCCTCCATGTTCTTGTTCAGGTCGTCCAGGTTGTTGTCATACACAAACATTACCGTTTCCGCTGGCCAGCGAGGGTTTAGGACCAGGGAGGCGGTCATAGGCGCTCCTTTTCCCGGTCTGGCCTCTGGTGGTCGCCGTGTCCTTTCAGACTCTGGTCTGCTCCTGGTGCGTTAAGCTGCTACATTGGCTGGATATGGTGAACTGATGGCATTGATTGTTCTGTGACCACTGGCTCTTATGTGCACACAGAGGTCAGGTAATTCACTTGTACTGTCACGCGCACTGTCATAGCCCGCGCGCGCTGCTGCACCGTTTGGTGACGGCGCTCGAAGGCAAAGACTGCCGGTAACCGGCCGGACCTCCGGTTACATTCCAGCCGCAGCCTTGACGCAACAAGCCCCCGGGACTCCGAAAGGAGGGAGGACGCGTGTCCATTGGATGAGACCGGATGATCACGTGACGGGACAAGAGAAAAAAGAAGGAGAAGAAGAGACTTGCCGGGGATTGTCAGTCAAAGAAAAAATATTTTTACGAGGCTCAAGCAGTGGCACGAGAAGAGCGCGAGCTTCATGAAGCCGTTCACCTTCCTGCATGCGCCGCTTTGCTCGCGCAGCTGCATCATGTCAAACTTCAGTGTGTGAACTCCTGCGGTCGCAACAAAGTGACATAATTGCACTTTGGAAACAAAAGACATAAACCACAGAAAGAGACGTGTTGTGCGTAAAGACGCATGACACTGTGCAGTGAGCGGTGTCTGTATTCGTGTAGTTTCAGTGTATCTTATATATTACTGTTTTGTCTGCATGTGTTTTATATGCCTTCTTTGTATTTCTGTTTTTAGGACCGCCTCGAAAAAGGGTACTATCCTTTCAATAAATTTAAAGTCAAACTACATCACCTTTCCACTCACACGCTAATAATAAGTTTGTAAAATGTCGAACAACTCTTACATATGAAGCAGACACAAAAATAAAAATATGAAATATATTTATTCTTTTAAAAGCTGATCAAATTTAAGAGGCCAACGTACATGAACTTTTCTCATATAATCTGTCCATTCTTTTAAATATTGCCTAAAGTTATTTGAACCCTGGTGTAAAAATGCTCAGTGTTACACAGAATTATAGACACATTTAAAGACTTATAATCGGCGCTGCCAAATACATGAAACAACTTTATCGCAGCTGTAAAAATATTTTTAAAAATCATAACATACCAGGGGTGTTTCCAACTTTTCAAAAGAAACATTTGATTATTAAAATAACTGCACCCACTGGACATTTATCATTTTTAAATTCGGGCTAAATTTATGTGCGCTTTTCCTCTGTCCATGTGACTGAAGGAAGCGTAAAGCGGGTTTATGGAAGGGATTTGGAGGCTTTAGGTTTAGAGAAATATGGCTTTGGTTCAAAGGTTTAACTGTACTTTGGAGCCGTGTTATTTGCGTAATTGTTTCACTACCTGCTTATAGTTTTGAATTTATGTGAGATGAGGTCTCAAACTGCGTCTGGCGCTGCTCTGAGGGAAACCTTTACTTGTATATAGAAACATACAGATACTTGAGGATCAAACTGTTTGTGAATCCACACCAGAACACAGCATTAAATAAGCTCAGCTTTGACCACAACAAGACATGTTATTTTACCATTTAATCTTTATTTAACTCGTATTAAACCTGATGAAAGGTGAAGGAGTGTTCGCATTTTGGACTGGAACCAACGTTCATTTTTGTCTTCGTGGTCATATTGAAAAGTAGCAAATAAGACATGAACACCTTGAAACCCGATGGCATCACAAATCACTCATTTCTGACACGAGAAAAAAAGCCTAAACCAAGCGTATGTGAAGCCTGTTAGAGGCCGCATTTTTGCATTTTGCTTTAGTGAGAACATGCAGATTGAGAAACGACTCTGTACAAGTTGTTGGTTCTTTGGGTTTTTTGTATATTTTTTTTACAGGTGATATACATACATTATTTCACGCATTCAGGCCGATTTTAGCAGCTCTCCTCCCCTAGCATGACAGGAGTTTGAGAAATCAATATCACAGTAAATGTCGAATCATTATTTCTTTCAAGGCTGATTTTTAAAAATGTTTTGGTCCCGAGTGAAAGTTCAAGAAAAAAGCAGACGGTTATTTGTGGTTTTAAACTTGTATTCTTTATTGTCAGAACATGACAAACACTTATCAAACAGCGGAATATTTCACAAATCTCGGGAAATATGATAAAAACGATAGAATGCATGAGTAGACTGAGGTAACAACACGACATTCAAACATTTTGAAAGTGTTTTAGCTGAGAGTGTCAAAAATACACGCAGAAGAAAAATGTGTCATTATCAATCAATTATCTGTAAGTGTATTTTAACAGTTCTTATCACTCCTGTAATGCTTTGTCAAAACTGTAGGCTTGAACTGAACTGAAGAGTGCGTTAGTGGTGTCTTTTACATTTGGTAAATGTATAGAGGTTGTGTTCACCGGTGATGCTCTGATCACTTTTCTGTCTTTTGTCTGTAACTACAGGGTCTATAAGCTGTTCTAAAGCAAACAAGCAAGATAATAACTGATCCATGTCACGCACTACACACTGAGTATCAGCTCCTACCATCAGGAAACAGGTTGAGGATGGCTGTCATTTAAATAGATTTACAAACTCTGTTGTCTCTGTCTCTATTCTCATTTTAGAAGGTGGCAGATGAATCAATGTAAAGACCGACAGAGCTTTATTTCTAGATCTATGCTCATGTAGATGTATTAAGATATTACATGCGTTCACGTTTCAATTGTAGCACATTTCAATCTCTGCTGTTTCTATGGTGAGTCTATATGTTTTTTGCCTTGTTCCCTGTCTTTTTTGTCTTTTCTTTATACTGAATGTCTTTCGTGGTTGTTGTGGATGTGATGTGGGACAATAACGTGAATGTTGAATCTCTCTGTGTCAGCAGCAGAGCAGGTGTGTGTGTCTGTCTGTGTGTGTGTTTCTTCTTGGTTGCTGCCACTGCTTATATTCAGTGTCCAGTCACATGTTGTTGAACATGGAGAAAGAGGAGGGGTCTAGCGTAGTCAGTTGTTAGAACTCTAGTGTGGGTTGAACTGATGAATCAGTAATAGAATCAGTATGGCAAGGAATGCCTGAAGTTTTACCTTTTAAAAGGAGAATAACAGCCTCCTTTTACATTAAAATGTTCTACAAGTGATGACTGAGAATGATTGAAAATAATGAGTAATAATTGTACAGATTGTTCCAGTCTGTCTTGAATTTGAAGTTAGACTGTTAGCTTTTTATTAAATTCAAGACTATCTATTGAGCTAACTCTATCTGTTCATTTCTCTAGTTATTCATAGATAGATAGATAGATAGATAGATAGATAGATAGATAGATAGATAGATAGATAGATAGATAGATAGATAGAT